>PVKM010002509.1:0-64378 GCA_004027735.1 Carollia perspicillata | reverse complement strand
AGAATGAATGGATATAACAATGAAACACTACATTGAGAAGAGATGGTTTTAAAAAGAAGATATTTTACAGTCGTTGTTCTTTTGCTAAATGAAAAGCATCCTACGAAGGACTTTATATGTATTATTTCACTGAGTTCTCAGAACAGCCATAAGAAATTGGTATCCCCATTTTACAACTGAGTAAGCCCAAAGAGGTTGTCATCCAGAGACACTAATTTTCCAGGCCTTGACTTGAAAAAGGGTCTCTTTTTAACCAGATGGTATCTTACTTGTCCTCTAGTCTCCCCCTGGAGAGTTTTCCCATGGCAAGTCTTATGCCCTCATCTATATCCTCATAGCCCTCTGTGTTTCTTGTAACACACCAGGCTGCATGTAGTTACCCCTTAACTAATCTGCCAAGAATCAATGAGACCGTATCTCAACAGTGCTCAGTGCATAGCTCAATGATGTTAGCTGAGTGAGTACATAATTAAACAAGCAACTAAAATAGGGAACAATGTGTAAATGGCCCTAAGCACCTATTACTTTTTATTGTTGATTAAAAGGGCAGTGTGCCCTAATATTTTTCTCTGATATAAAAGAGTGATTCTGTGCTTACCTAAATTTGAGAACTACCAGGTTAGCAAAGCTTTGTGTTTTTTAACAAAAAAAAATTAATATTTTTCTTTATTTTTGAAGAACACTTCAAAGAAGATTGTGTTGCGCAGTATGGTAGCCACGAGCAACATATGGCTATTTAAATTAATTTCCATAAAACAAAATTAAAATTCAGTTATTCAGTTTTACTAGCCACATCTCAAGTGTTTAATAGCCATATATGGCTACTAGCTACTATATCAGCAGCACAGATATAGAATATTTCTTTCATTATGTAAGTTTCTATTGGATAATGCTAATTGCATTGACCCAGAGATACTATTATTCTTGAAAACAATCTTTGGAAATACATGTTCCCGAGATGTCTGCATAATGGAATTTTTAGATAACAAAGTATAATGCAGCTCTCACATATTCTTTACTGCTTGATTCATATTGATTACATTTAGACTAGAAAGAAAGCAGGTAGTTGATTTTAAAAGTTAATCACTTATTGAGTGCCTATTTATACTTGGAACTTGGTAAAAAATACTTATTAGATAAAAATAGTCAAAGCAAAAATATGCAACAGCATCCACGAGCTAGTTTTAAAATCATTACATACTGCTTTGATTGCTACTTTTGACGATTTGTAATTGTGAAGAATCCCTCTAGAAGGCAATTGGCCATATCCCATTTTATTCCAATCATTTGGATAGTTTTAGAAAGTTCTTAGAAAAAAATAGTAATTTAGGAAATGAAAATTAGATTTTTCAGTTCATTTTCTCAGACAATGAAAAAATAAATTTAGAATAACATTGAAGAAAAAAGACTTTTATACATTTAAATAAATGGGAATGCCTGGAAGGTTTTAAATAGAACAAGACAAATATTTCTGTTGGCAATACAGAAATAAATGCTGCAAGCTTCATTTATGTCTGAATCAGAATTCAAGTTAACTTTTGAATTGACAAAGAACATTTAGGAGTGGGATTAGAAACTACCTAAGAGGCCGCAAGAAATTGTTTATTCTCTGACTATTCTAAGGTGTCTCTTATTTTTTGTTTTTTATTTTATCATATACAGTTATTATGATCTGAAATGCTTTTGTGGTGTGATTTCTCAACTGAGTGCCTCTTGGGACAATGACATAAAATACTTAACTTTGTCATGTTTCTTATTTATTTCTCTCCATTATGTTAATGTTCACATTCCAAAGACAATTATTTCCATTTATTTCTCTCCTTACTCCATTAGCTTTCCCCATGCTGTCTCATTAGTCACATTCCAGAAATTATTATTTTGCCCTTTCTAAATCTGTGTTTTAATGTGTCTTATTGTTGCTAGTTTGCTTTGTTTTGTTTTCTGGATTCAGTGTCTTTGATTTCTGCTTATTCTAGCAAGTATTATAGGCAAAAGATGTCACAATATAATTTTCAAAAATGTAAAAAACATTAACATCATACAAATAGGCAGTGAACTCATGTCAACAGTTTAGAAAAGACCAGAAGGGTGATGAAGTTGGTTCTGAAAGAATTCCAGAGACCGGTATATATAACCAGTGAAATTGACCAAGCGAGCCTTACCATGTCCCTAAGGTTGACTCAGCTTTAGACAGCTTTCTTCCTGATTATAGCTCTCCTTTTCCTCTAAATACCCTTAAAGCACTTACTTTGGACAACTCGCAGTTGGAAAATGTTGCTCTGCCTCATTGAGATGTACATCTTCTATAACCCAGGATTGTCCTTCTCCAGCACCTGGGAGCCATGCCTCTGAAATGTCATCTTGAAGAAGGATAGCACCCTGTGTCTGTGGGAGGGTAGGAGGCTGACTTCTCATAAGCACCACTTAGCAAACTGAGACCCAGGAGTCCAACCTGACCCATGGACCAGTTTTAAAACCTCCCCTTCATGTTTTCCAGTATTTGTCCGCTAGCTCACTTCAATGCTTTAAAACTCCCTTGTCTATCTTTTTAAATTTTAAAATACAGTTTTTATTTTTAACTGCCGTTGAAATATAATATTATGTTAGTTTCAGGTGTACAACATAGTGATGAGATATTTATGTAACTTATAAAGTGATCACACTGATACAGAATCGATCTGACACCATGTATAGTTATTACACCTTTCCAAAACTGAGTTGGTAGGGTCAAAGGTTCTCAGTCCCCTTTCATTTCAACTAAGTTGAGTTCAGTCTCTCACCTCTATTGCATTAGTTTTCACTGAAGTCTTCTCCCTGTTTTTAACAAGGGTCTGGGGTGGTATCTATTTGACAAAAGAAAAAGTGCTAGAATAATATTGCAAAGTGAGATATAAAACTGGCTAATGTCCTATGGAGCAATAAAATTGCAATATTTGGGGTTTTCTTTCTTTCTGAAGAGAATTCATTTGCATCCCTCCCAGACAAAAATAATTTGCAACTTAACAGCTTGCTATAAGTTAACATATCACTTCATAGAGTCTTAGATAATAAACCTCATCATGCATTTGAACTAACTTCATTAACACTCTTAAGGTTTCAGAAACATCTTGTGAAATACTGGTCAAGCAGTTTCAGTGAATTTCATTTGTTAAATTATTTTTATTTCTGAAGCATGGTAGGTCATGGCTTTAATTTGTCTGGAAGTTTTCTAATACCATGTATTAAATCATTTAGTGACTTGTCTGTTTTCATCAATTTCTAAATTTTATCAATTCTAAGATGTACATTTTGCTCACATTTTATCATCTCTGAAACTGGAATGTCTTTTACAATTGCTTTGATAAGAAAGCATTGTGTCATTGCTTATTGGTACAGATATCGATTGTGTCTCTTACAATATTTGCCTTCTTACATTCAGCGTAATGAGATAAGTGTTTGCAGAGAATTTATGAAGGTTGCTATCAAGGGAAAAATGGACAAATGAAGACAAAGCTTTGTACTTATCAAAACGAACTTCTGCAATTGTGTGTCCAGTTATGTCAAGTCTACACAATGACTGAAATTTTACACTCTAACATTTCCCTTTTATACTACATATAGTTTTAGATTAGTTCTAAAACTAATGCTATAGTTTGCTATATTTTCACTGTTGCTACAGTTTTCTGTATTTTTTTCTCTGGCTTTCCATAGCTTCTATTTTGTCTCCTTCATCTCATTATTTCTCCAAATGTATTTAAATTTATTAAGCTGTTTTTATGCATCGTGATTTTATATGCTTTAGAAGCAGCAGGGAATGAAAATGATGAAGAGCTGAGAGTGAACAATTAAATATGAGGCAATTCATGAGAGGTTAGATTCAGGAGGAGTAATAGACACTTGGGATCTGAAGTGCTGGTTCACCATCAACCCAGCATGGAAAACATACGGATACTATGGACTCTGAGTCTGCCATCACCTCAATCAGTGAGTCATCTTTCTTAAAGAGATAGTGAGACACAGTCATGATGTCTGTCGCCTGTAGTCTCATGAATTAATGCCAAAATTGTAACCATCCTTTTCTCCAAAACACACATCTTTAATTCACTGGCATCTCCATACTGCTTTGTGATTCATTTATTTACTCATTCATTCATTCATATTATAGCCCCACATATAAATGTTATTTCTCAAAATCTTTCACTGTACCCTATGGTATATTTCCATAATCACATAACTGCCCTAAATCCTCAGCATCTCCTTCTCTTCTTGCCATTAAGCCAATACAACCTGGCTCTCCTCTGTGATCATTACTTCCCCTACAGCCATCTCAACTGTTGACTATTTCCTCATAGTCTACACTTCAGAGATGAACTTGGCATTGATGTTCCTGCTACCTATTGTGGTTCATAAATAATGATTCAGCCACTCCCTTCTCCCAAATTCTGCTCTTTTGAAGTGTATACTAGTTCCTTCTATAACATGTTGTCCTCTCTGCTCTTATGGTCTAGCCTCACTGAAGGAAGTCTCCGGAAGAAGGAAAGATTACCTCCTCACACCAAGCTCTGCCATCAATGCTGCTCTCTTCAAGATATATGAGGATGGCCCATCATAATGATAGGGGACTCAAGACTTGGAAAATTTTAGCTTAAGGCAAAAAGTTACAAGTCTAGCAAGTAATGTGTATGTTAAAGCTTTTGTTTCAGAAACTACAGATAGGACCCATCCTGGATCCTGGGAAACAGCCGGCCTCCTGGGGCACTGGCCTGAGGACAAGTTGGAGGCATTGGGCCTTTTGTCTTCCACGGGAGCAGAGGACCACACCCCCTTGGGAACAGCTAACTGCTGAGGACCGGAATGTTGCAGCTCCTGAAGCTCAAAGCCCTCACTGCACCTTGTTTGTCCTCCCCCACCTCCCTTATAAAAGATCTGGCCAGGAAAGAGAAGGGAAGATGGTCTGTTAGGGCGTGAACCCACCATCTTCTCGGATCACCGGCCATCTGAATAAAGCACCCATAAAAGATTCAATCGCTGTTATCGCCTATTGGGTTTGGTAGTGACAGGCAGCCCGAACATCATTGTCTTTTCCGGTTACAATAACACCATGTATGTTCATCGGGATAGGCTAGATTAATAACAAAGGCGTCTCCCTCAAGTTACATGTCTTCCATGGTTGCTTGAGAGTCATACTCTGTCTCCTCGCTCTAAGACCCAAGTTTGTCAGTTAAATCTGCACAAATTTAGACCTGATTATGATGCTGTAATGGGGTCAGAAATCGAGGAAAAACCTCCATAGCCTTGGCTTGGGGGGCTGGAGAAGCTAAGGACAGCCATTGAGAGTTATTTTGCATAACTGTGGCAACTTGGCTAGCTTCACAGTTATGCTAAATAGCTGAGCCTACTGCTAAGGGCAAGGGGGATGGGTGAGACTTTAATCCCTGATGAAACAGGGACTTGCTGTGCCTTCAGGAGAGGCAGGAAGGTGGTTCACTCTGCATCACCTGGCCACACCTGCATGAACTAACAATGGCAGCCAGAGAAAGGCAGAAGAAAAGAAGGAGGGGCAGATGCAGCCCACTGTGGGATATGGAGTTAAGGAGAAGGAAGATCCAGGCCACAATGAAACTGGGCCTGGCAGCCATTGTCTCTCTTGGTCACAGATTTAAAGGGTGCAGAAGGGCCCCACTGGCCCACCATGAGGCTCTTGTTCTCTCCCTCTCTCTCTCTCTGCTCTTGGCCTTGCAGGGTGTAGTGAGGGAGAAGTCATGCTGTCTGTAAGGAAGGGCTCTTGGCCATGTGGTGGAGAAGAAAGCAGTGAGATAGGAGAAGTTAGCAAGCAGCGATGTGGTTTATAGTGAGGAAGGAGGCCATGTGGCCTGGACTAATAAGAAAGGGGATGCTGCTGCTGTGACTGTCACTGCTCCAGTTGACTCCGGAGCTGTAAAGGACTTCCTCCAAGACCCTGAACTGCTATACCTGGATTTCACCTGGACTCTCAGGTCTTGTGCTTTTGTGGACTATTGGAGGCTGATGACAATGTATTTCAGATCCTGCACAGACAAGGACATGGGACACTTTTGGGAATGTTTTTGGCTGGGAGCCTGGTGGGGAGTATGGAGAATGCTGGGTCCTGTGGAAAAGGAGGGCTTGGAGCTGAGGGGCTCTAAGCTCTCCCAAGGCTGGAATGTTGTGAATAAAGACCTGCTCCTTCCATCATTAACTGTTGGGTCATTTACCAAGGCACCAAATGGTGGGCCCCAGTCTGCTGGGTAACAATACAACATACTACCATGTATCTTTCCTCTTTGACAGTTGTTACAATTGCAATGCGTTTTGTGTTATTTCTGATTGTGTTTCTTGACCTTTGAACTGTAAGGCCTATGAGCAAAGAGGCTATGGCTGTTTTTGCTAGTCTAGATTCTTCAATGATTAGCCCAGTTCTAGCCCCATACCAGGTATGTAATAAATGTTTATTAAATTAAATAATGGGCGGAGGGATGAATATTAAATGGAGAGAGGGATGGATGGATGGTAATGACATTAATGGGGAAAAGAGAGAGAGACAGAGAGAGCAGGTTTTACAGAAGGTATAATTAACTCTGGCCACTGAATGGGAGATGCTTATGGGAAATCAAAGAGTAGGTGACCAATAGTCTGGTTAAAAATGGAGGGACAGTTGGGGGTAGACAAACACATCTGTAAATCATCAGAATATACATAGGAGTTGATTTAAAACCAAGAAATGCTTACTTGTTAAATTGATTGCATTGATGGCTTCAATTTACAGCTCCCCTGTATCAACCCCCCCCCCACCCTGCCCGCCCCAGTGCAATGCCACTCTGCATCTCCCCACAAGAAATAGCTTACTTTCCTACTCCTTGAATCTGGGCTGCCTTTGTAACTTGCTTTGGGGAACAGAATGTGGTATACTTTCACTCGAGCCTAGGCATCAAGAGAGTGCACAAAGACTCCTTTTTGGGATCCCAGCCCCTGCTAGATGTAAAGCACATGTTACTCTGTGGAGGATTAGAGACCATGATCAGGAAAGCCCAATATTATACCAACTGAGGCCACATTAGCCTGGCCTATATAGAGACAATCCTAAAGCATGTGGGAAATTTCAGGCAAAATGAGTAGAACTTCCTAGTGACCTACACTTGACAGTAGATACATGAGAGAGCCCATCTGGTGCACAGACTCATGATCAATGTGAAATGCTTATTGTTTTGGCTGACTGTGTTTGGAGACGATTTGCTATACAACTATAGCTTGCTGATGCATGAAAGAGATAAATGCTACAGAACTAAGATTTAGAGAACCATTTTAATTTCTGTGCCCTTACTTTTTTTTCATTGTGGAGCATTTCAAACATATGCAAAAGTAGAAAACACTCCAAAATTCCTATGAACCATCATTCAGTTTCAACGGTTATCAATACACTGCTGGTTTAATTTCACCTATATCCCTACCCATAGTCCTAACCACCACCCAGATTCTTTTGAAAAGAATTCCTGACATCGATGATCTCCTTTTTAAAATTAACCTCAAGTATGTATTTTGGAAAATACAACTTGAACTCTTTGAGACAGACAGTAATGCAATGCTCTGACAGATGCTTGCCAAAATGATTAAAAGATATTTTCAAAGAAATCCATTTAAATGAACTCATACAAGCTTGGACTTCAAAAGCCAGACAGGAAAGAGAAAGCTGAAAATCTTCTCCTGAGTGATAAAGGGGCAGAGTTGGCCCTGCATATTTGCAGGCAGGGGTGCCAAGCTCTTTCTTTGGAATAAGGAAAAAGAGTCCCCACTCAACCATAGAGAAGAAACAGACAATTTAACAATAATTTGACTCCCAGATGAGACTGAAGTCTTTCCTGAAAAGACTCAAGATTAAAGGTTATTTCCCATAAAATAACACAGGAAGAAATTGGGGTGTAACTTAATACAAGGTTCCGATGACCTAAGGATTTTCTCACAACCAAGTGCCCATAAGTGTGTCATGTGCAGGAGAAGGAAATTGCTCATCAGCACGGGCAAAAAGGAGACTTACTGAGGCAGAAATAAAATTACATCTTTAACTGCATGTATATTTTTTCTAAAAATATACACATAGAGTTATTTGGTGATTTAACTGATAGAAATTTTTTAATGACACTATTTTCAGTAGAGGAAAAAAACAGTATATAAAGTACATGCTAAGTACAGATATTTTAATACCTAACTATGATGTAGTAACAGCTGCCGAAATATGGTGTAGGACAAATGAAAGGTATTCATCTAGATTTACTCACTCATTAATAATAATCAACTTGATAGGTACTAGGACCACAACAGTTGATGGTATTTCTATTTTCAAGTGAAAATTTTGTACAAGTCTTGCTTACACTTTGTTTCATGTAACCTATACAAAGCTGCTTTAATGTTTACCTCTGTTTTTCTCCTGAAAGGGTCTGAGAGGTTAAGAGCATCATTCAAGCTTCACAGTTAGAAATTTGAAGATCTAAGAACTACTCCATGACTTCTGGCCCCTATCCAGTGTTTATACTGCTATAACATGATCCTTCTTTAAGACATTTATAATTATAAAGATGCTTCAATATTGGTTTCACACATACACTAAAACTTTTTGGTTGCTAACAAACACATTTTACAACATCTTCCACATCTACTTTCTGGGAAGTCAGCACTGCTGATTTCATCCCTAACACTGAATCCATACTCAAATCCTGTGAAAGGGATGGCGGGGAAGCTTTCCTGGCCTTTTCTGCATGCTCACTATCCTGGCCTAAGTCCGGACCCTGAACACTTTCCATTGGGTTAGCCCCTGTAGCTGATGAGGTCAGTACCCCACCCAAATGGCTAGCATATAAAGGCTGCTTCCCAGAAACATCAGAAAACCTCATGCTGCAGGCTTTGGTCTGGCCTAGGGATCAAGCCTGGTCTGTATGACGGGCAAGCCAGAAATGCTAGAGAATTCATGTTTCTAGAGAAAGGAAGTGCCTGCCTATAAGGAAGAACCTTGTATTAAGTTACACCCCAATTTCTTCCTGTGTTATCCACAATAAGGAATAGATGGGAGGTGGTGGTGGATAAATAACCCAGCTTTATTTCCCCTTGGGTGTGATAATTCTGAGGGCATGCCTACATTTTCTCCCAGAGTTCTCCAGAGAGCCTAATTTCCAGTTGCCCACAGGAGTAACTGGCTTTATAATACACATTAGGTTGGCTGCCTTGTTTTCTTCCGATGGCTTCCCCATTTCTCTAGTGATTCTCACATAGGGTGTTCAACTCGGCGAGCCCAGTCTAAGACAACCCTATAGTCAGATACTATTCTGAAGCCGCTAGTCAACTTCCACACATACTGCTGCTAAACGAGCTCCCTAAAACTCAAATCTTATTTTGCCATCCACCTGTTCAAAATCCTTCATCGACTTCCTGTATATTTTAGGATAAAGTTTACCTCTTTAGTTTTGCAAATGCAGTCTGTGAATTGATCCCTTCCAACTTCAACAGCTCCTTCTCAGAACAACCCAAGCCATAGACGCTGCTATAGTCACACTTTGTTTCATGTAAAAATCTTCTGATAGAAAATTAGAAGGCATATATGATGATTATAGCCTTATACTACGTTCTCACCTAGGATATCCTCCAACCCCCACTTTTCCCCTAGCTAAATTACATTCCTGTGTCAAGAACACATAGCTTCAGGAGGCCTTTCCTGATATTTATTCCGAATTATATGCCTCATCTTTATACCCATTGCACTCTGCTCTTTCTTCTCTCATTACCTTTTCATATTAGACATTATTTGTTGACTTCATTAATTTTCTCCCACAAAAGACTTTAAGATTCCTGAGAATGAAGACTGCCTTTGATTCTTAGCCGTTGCCTGGATAAGAGGAGCTCTGAAAACAAATTTGTTAAATAATTACCTGGATGACTGAAATATCCAGGATAATGTTTTCTATGGCATTTAGGCCATCCTGGATCACTGTCTCAGTTTCCTAACGAGAAAATCAAACTGCCAAGCCTGGGATTCCACCCACAAATGCTTCTCAAATCTATTCACAAGTTTACTTTCTGACATCTGTATCTTCCCATGTACCATCTTTCACTCTTCGGTCTGACCACATACATCTGGGGTTCTTCCCTTTCACAGTACCTTTTCCCAAATCACCAGAGCTGGCATTGTGCTATTTCCACTGTGTAAAATAAAATGTCCTCCATTTCTCTATCAAGAAACTTTCATCTCATGCACAGCTGCAATGTACCCTGTTCTGTGTACCCATCTCTGAACCCTCCAGGTTGCAATAGCACTTTGTCATCAGGTCTCTAACAGCCTTGGCCATACAGTGATACAGATCGATCACTCTTTATGAGTCTCTCCTCCCTGGTTGATTGTGCTGTTTTCAGGCCAGTTTGTGTATTGTCCATTTTTCTTCCTCTCCCTAAACAAAAATGCAGATCTGATGCTTAAGTGGATGTTTATTAGGTCTTTGTTGAAAGTACAAATAAACAGAAGAGAATGATATTTCACTTGAATTGCATATATTTAAAAAGGATGTATATGGGTGTTTATGTACAGAGGTATGTCTGTGGATATATTGTTTAAATAATTTTATTTTTAGATACTGATACACCATTTGAACATATATAGCCTGATATTTGATGATCAGATACTAGCAATGAATCAACTTGAAAGAAAATTATAGATATCTTCTAGAAAATACTATTTTTATGTGAGGAATAGAGAAAGGGTCCAGAAAAGTGGGCATAAATCTCACCTAACTGGAAAGTAATCCCAAAGTAATGATTAAAACCTGTAATGACAAAAATACATTGAGTCCTTTATCTTGTAAAGGCACCAATGGAAACTATAATTCTTTTAACATCAGGGGTCCAGTTACTGCTGAGAGCAAATAAGTCTACAGGCCTCTCATGTTGACACAAAAGACAGAATTCAGAGACACCAATTTTACGACCTCCTTAAACCAGAAAAGCTACAAACAAACTTTGCTGATGAGGAAATTATGGCAATTAACACAATTGTCAAGGGAAAGGTATGGCAATATATAAAAATTTTGTGGCTTGACATTAAGATTGAAAATTAATATTCATGATAAACATCAGAGTCAAGGACATAGAGCTTTGCATTCCAGAGTTAAAGGTCTTAAACTCTAATTTTAGAGTAGTCATTAGGTACTGTTTCAACATACAAAAATGTTATTTCCTCCATGGGGGCTATTAGGGTAAAGAGAGAGCTGTCATACTTACCTAACTAATAAAAGCAACATTCAGAGATCACGAAAGTTTGCTATTTTCACATTTGTACTTCGTGCATGAGAGCCTTTGTCCAGAAATCCATGGCAGCAGTTTTCATTAGAAGTACGATTACTTGGAAATCCCAATTTAGGGACTAGAACATTTTCATTCTTTTGTATAAGAAATCTACATGGGATTTCTACACTGTGTCAACAAGGTTAACACACAGGCTGTTCTCTGCACACTACTGCTTTCCTTAATTAAGAAATTTCCGAAGGTTGAATAATCCGCGGTGTTTATTCATTTGAAGATCACAGCAGTGGAATCTGGAAGGCCCCCTGCTATGTCTTTACTACCTATGACTCCATTGTAAATTAAATTTAGATGAAGAGGTAAATAGCCTTTGTAAAAGCACTAACTACAGAGTACATCTTTAACATCTCAGAGGGATGAGGCATCCTCTATGATAAATCTTCTCATGTTTTAGAAGGAGGTATATAACTTGTATTCATTCACTTTCAATCTCCTGCATGCTGGGAACTATGTCAGGTGCTGGATGTCCTCCATCAGGAGAGTCTTTATACAATTACTATTTTATAAAGCACCTTGTTATTCCTAAATATGTATGAAATATTATATTTACTTAAATGGATCATTATCCCCTGAAAATAAATTCTAAAACTTCATGTGGATAAGAAAAACTAGATACATGTTGAACTATCAGTTTTTTGTCTTTATTTCCCCAGAAGTTCTCATTTAATGGGTATGTGGTAGGATCTAGGATATTTTTTCCTGATTTTTAAAAATTAAATTTATTGGGTAACATTGGTTCATTGTAGGACATTTTTAAAAATAGTACCTTGGGTCATTTTTCATCTAACTACATATCAGACCACAATTTGAGAAACACTGAGCAGCAGTTTTCAAGGGTTTTTGCTGTTGTTTTTTTGAGGGGGTAATATTTCCCCTAAAAGATTTTAGAAAAAGTCTTAAAGAGTTTTAAATTGACATCTATATTTTGTAAAGTTTAGGGTAAGTTTTTCTTATTCATTGGAGGGAAAATACACTAAGTATTACTAAAATGAAATAAGATAATTGTAATACATATTTTATTTCATGGCATCATTTGATGAAATAGGCTTTTTAACTGTTTTGGGAGGGAGTTAATGCACATCAAATTTGATAGAAATCAAGTACAATTTATTCCCCAGTTTTATCAAAAGCATCTTAAAAATATGATAGTTCAATAGAACATTCCAATTACATTTAAATCAGTATCACTACTATATCTTGCTTTGGTTATTCTGAAATGAGACTACCAATTTGGATTAAGCTTCAAAGTTATCAGAAAGGAAGACTTGTAAGTTTAAGTGGCCTTTGTTCTTCAAACTCATGTTTCAGATGGTCCCTTTTTTTGGCAGCTAAATCCATTTGCATTTGGGGCAATACAGCATAGAGCAATTTGGAAGGGGAAAGAGGTATGCTTTTATTTTAATTTTATGTTTTCTTATAAAGTGAAGGAAGTGCCATTGCGAGTTACCAAGCAAGAGAGTACATATGGAAGTTGAGGTTCTGGAGATGAATTCCATTCAGATTCCCTTTGTGGCATACCCCTTAGAAACTGTTTGTGTAACTCCAGAAAAAGTAGGATTTCAGCTGGGTGAGTGCAGCTCTGAGATGGAGCCTGTACACCAAGTGGGCTAGGTCAGGGTATTAGCTGATCTTAAGGTACTCTGTTCTCATTCTTTTATTATTATTATTATTATTATTATTATTATTATTATTATTATTATTATTTTCTTTATCACGGTGACATTGGTTAATAAACTTAGATAAGTTTCAAGTGTACATTTCTATGATAAATGGTCTGTACATTGCATGTGCACCCACCACCCACAGTGAAGTCATCTTCTGTCACCATTATATTTGGCCCCCTTTTACCCTTTACTACCTCAACCTCCTTCAGTGTGGTTACCAACACACTGTTGTCTGTGTCTATGCATTTTTGTTTGTCTTTCTTGTTGTTTTTTTTAAAATTTGTTGCTTTCAGTTTTATATCCAGGGCACAAGTAATTACTGTGTCAAAGGCTTTTTTTCCTGAATAGACTTCCAGCTCCAGGAGGAGCCCAGTCTGCCATAATTCACTGCTGTGCTCCCAACGGCTAGCCCAGTAATGGGTGCAGAGTAGGTGTTTAATAACCCACTGGAAAATTCATTCAATTCAGAATGAATGCAGTATCAAAAATTCTTAGCCAAATCAAACACATTTACTTAGATGCAACTCATTGCCCAACTTTTTTTAATGACAAATAATATTCTTGTTCACTTGCAAATTAATGATTAGTTTACCATTTAATGGATTGGTTTATAGAGTCAAGACCAGAAAGACAGCCTAGTGCTCAATATTTAATATAGATGGGGTAAAAATTAGTTGTCAGATTATTTTAATCATTTTCCAAATACAATAGCCATCAAAAACAAATTGAAATGGTAATTGTGTAAAAACCGTACTTATCTGAAGCAAATAGAGGAAGGTCTGCCTGAAATATCACAAAAATGTCCATTATAAAATCTTTTTAAAAACTTTACTGAGGAGTAGTTGACAAATGTAATCATAAAATGTATAACGTGACGGTTCCATATACACATACAGTGTGGGGTGAGCACCAACATCAAGATACTCAACACTTCCACCACCTATTATAAAATCTTGTTAAAGAAATCAATTTCTGTGCATGTCAGTGATTATGAAATCAGGGGATGCAGCTTGATTTTCAGTATTTCCAAATATCAGTGTTGTGGTCTATTATCCTTTCCACAGCTAGGTTACATTATTTGAGGCTAAATATCTAGAGCAGTTGATGCTCTAAGAAATAGCCCAGAATGGCTTGACATTACCATTTGAAAGCAAAGGCTAAGATCCAAGTGTGATAATTTAAAATTACACAACATTAGAAATTCCATTCTTCTGTTTCGTTAGAACTGTGGAGTAACCAGTTGAATGGAAGACGCATGCTAGGAATGGTAGAGTATAAAGCTTTGCAGCCTGGACCTAGCCAACCCCTGAAACTTTCATACCAGTTCAGAAATGCCAATCTCACAACTACTTTACATGAGATAATTAATGGTCTTGCTTAAGCCGCTTTTCTACATTATGAAGTATAACTTGTATTATTGCTTTACAATGATGTTTATGTGTTTGTTTGTTTTTTGGCTTTAGCACAACACAAGACACTTTCTTGAAACCACCAGATCTTACTTCAAATGTTACTCATCCACTCTATAACCTTGACTCTCTTATAGGACTGTCTTTTATGACATTCATGGGAAAAAATAGCTAGTTCCAGATCTATAATTGTGAGACATAATGAAATCAGTTAAATGCTTATTCAATTACCTCTTCTAAGTTTTTGTTTTATAACCTCAGATTCTATATCATAAAGCAGTTACAAAATGGCAAGCTGCCAGCAAACCAGAAATGCCACTAAAACTTGCAGAAATGTAGGCCAGAGTGAACTGATGAGAAGATTCATACCGACTGCTCACCTAAGATTTTGGGAAGATGAATATAAGGACTATGTAGGACTGCAGACCTCTCCCTTTATTCATTTAAATACTTTGGGAAAAGCAATGGCGAGGTAATTCTATTTAAGAGTTCCTAATGCAATGGCTTGAAGTCAAGGCAATTTGATTTCTCAAGCCCCTGAGAATTTTTTGGTGAAAAAGTTCAGGCTTGTACAGGAAAAGCTTTAAGATGTGCCTCTTGCTATCCCTTTTCCTTTTATTTGTTTCCCATGGCAACATCAAATCAAGTTTGAAATATCCAATCAAACATCATCTTGATATATTTTTAATGTCCAAAAGTGATTTTGAATCTTTTTCTCCTTGTTGTCCCTACCATGAATACTCTCACCATAGTCCCCACTGCTTCATTCCTTAATCATCCCCAAAATTGGTTGCTTGTACTCCATGTTCTAATTTCTCTAAATGTTCACACACTTGCTCCAAGGTGATTCCAGAAAAAACTGCTTCCCGTTTCCCATTCCATGCTTGACACCTTTATTTACTTCTTCGCATCTGTTTTACCCTTCCTTATAGTCATCCTTATCACCATAATCTTAACAAACCATTTCTTCCAACAAAAAATGATCTACTCATTTTATTTGGGATAGACTGGCTTTTTTTCCTTAATAACAATGGCAGTTTCTATTCTTGGCTTAACTACTTGCAGTTTGCAAAGCATTTTCTAGATTAGAGGGTGGCAAACTACTGCTTGCAGTCTAAATCCGTCCCACCACCGGTTTCTGCAAATAAAATTTCACTGGAACACAGCCGCCCCCATTGATTCATATGTGGCATGGCTCTGATCTGGTACAACAGCAGCACTGAGTTGTTGCAACGGAGACTGAAATGTTCACCACCTAGCTTTTTACAGACAAAGTTTCCAACTCCTCTTCTAGATCATTTTTTAGAAACTCTTCATTTTTTGAAAGGCTTTATTTATTTAGAGAGAGGGCAAGGGAAGGGGAAAGAGAGGGAGAGAAACATCAGTCTGTTGCCTCCCAACTGGCCACCTGGCCCGTAACCCAGGCATGTGCCCTGACTGGGAATTGAACCAACATTCTTGGAGGATGATGCCCAACCCACTGAACCACACCAGTCAGGGCGTCTTCTAGATCTTATTTTTCTTTCTTTTGCTCTGGTGTTCATGAGACCTTTCTGAAAGAGACACCTCTCTCCATTACACTTTCCCTGGCCATGTATTTATTTTCCAAAGTACTGCTCAAATCACAGGCCCTCTATGAGCCCTTCTAGGAACAAGCAGTCTTTTATAGTCTTCTATACATTCATGGAGATTATTGTTCATGTTTTTTAGTTGAGGACTACAGGCAAAATTGGACTTAGAAAGACCTTGGATAATCTTAGCTTCATATTCAACTTGTTCAGGTTTCCTAAACTTTGTTGATTGGCTGCTATGACTTTCTTAGGCCTATTCAATTTATCTTTGCTCACTATACCAACATTAGCAGTTGGTACAATATATATATGAAAAAGTACGTATTATATGTGGCAAAATACGGTACCTTTTATTTGGAGAATATTTTTTACAAATAAAGAAAAACTTAAAATCATAGTATAAAATAACCACCAATAAAGTTATGCTGGATTATCAGTGACCTGCATGCCTGGCACATATTTTTTGCAATTTAACTATTTCCTCATGATAATGACCAATTATGTTATATTATAGAGTTTTAGTAATGTTTGTGAAATACGATAAATGTACATGTTATATCCATGACTGAAAAGGGCTCAAAATGATTTATTTTACCTAAAATTTAAAAAAACAGAAAAATATAAAAGAACTCAAAATGAAACTTTGTGTACCTCATAACTTTAAAAAATATATCTTTCTATAAAGTGGAACCTAATCAACAAAACAAGCAAGCAAGCAAAATAGAACCAGAGACATTGAAATTAAGAGCAAACTGACAGTAACCAGAGGGGAGGTGGGAGAGGATAATGGGGGAAACAAGGGGGAAGGGTTTTCAGGAACATCTGCAAAGGACACCTGGACAAAACCAATGGGGGGTAGGATCACAGGTGGGAGGTGGGGATGGCTGGGATTGTGGGGGGATGGTGCGGGGGAAATGGAGAGAGCTACTTGAACAAAAATTTTAAAAAGTGGAAAAAATGTATCTTTCTCAGTTGCCTGACTAATTCATATTGCATTGAGACTTTTTTGGAGAAAAATTCATGTCTCTGTCTTCCCTGAACATGACACCACAAATTTCAAAGAGTTCTCAAAGCTTTCTGTCTTATAGGACTTAGAAAGATAAGACGAAGCTTTTCTTAATCCAGTTACCTAAGAAACTACCCTATCATCAGACCAGCAGAATTTGTTTCATCTTCTTAGTTAAAAATCAGTCAGTCGAATAGGCAATTCACATAACTCCTGGCTTTTATTTCCGTTAGTTGGGTTTATTGTTTCTGAAAAGAAAGCATTCAGAAAGATAGCAATCTGGCTAATTGTTGCCCTGTACAAAAATAGTTAGATCTTTTAGAAAAACGCCTTCATGTCTCAAACATGGAAAGAAGGCTAAACTTAGTATATGTTCTAGGTTGATCTACCACTTCAGCATGATCTCTAAGCATTATGAAAGTTACACAACTGCAAAACCTATTTGAAGTCTATTATGGCAAGAAACACAGGTTCTCATTAAAAGGGCACAGAAAGAATGCCCCATGGGCAGTTCCCCAATTTTAATTTCTCATCCAAAGGAGGATATGCATCCAGACATGAAATTTTATTTTAAAGACTTTCAGTTGCATATGGGTTTTTTGAAGGACTAGCTTATGTAGGTTTAATTGGATTTTTTATAACCTATAAATTACACCTGATATTTTCAAGGGTATACTCTGGTTTCAATTAAGAAAGGTAGTTTAACAATTAGGAAACCAAGACTGTGGAACTAGTTTAGGTCCTTGGAACATATATGCATAGGATCATTAAAATTTCTGGGTAGGATATAAAGCATTTATATGGAATTTGATTGCCCTGAACAAATTAAGAAGACTCCTTAGTGTGTAAATCTTTAATAATTTCTAAAAGGATGCTGACGGTCTTTACCCTTTGATCCACGAGTGCCTTGATTTTAAACAATAATCACATAAAACAACAGTAAATATTAAAATTACATTCTATCATACCGATTAAAATGAATGACAAATTATTTATACTATAATTATCTTTAAGGCCTAAAACAGTATTACTTTCCACTTCCACCTGGTAACAGGAAAGATATATTGCAGAAAGAGACTAAAATAAACCATCTTTGCAATACTAAAAAATCAGGATGTAATATATAATGGACTTATTACATCGTGATGTAACATGATGTAATAAGTCCATTATTTGTGTTTGTTTCAGAAAGAGATATCACCAAAAATAGAATTCTTTTATTTTCTCATGGAAAAATATAAGACGCAGAAAATGGTATAATGTTGGCTACAGCAGTGTCTTTCACAATGTGTTCTAAGAACAGTAACTCCAATCACTAAATATTCCATTCGATAACTTTTTGGATGCCTTTTCTGTGACAAACACTATCCCACACTGATTCCGAGGAGAAAACATATCAACAGCAATAAATTGGGATACCATGCATACTCTACCATACAGAGAATGTAGCTAAGAGGGTCAATGAGGCACACCCTAAGACGAGCCAGACAAAGGGGTATCTAAGAAACTTTGGTACCCTGACTTCTAGTACCCTGACTCCAACACCAAAGTAGAGAGACACCCCTCTTAAAGATATCTGTGGGAATGGCTTCTGCTTAATGGAGTGGATTACAGTTTAACACATAAAAGGCTCACAGCAGTTTAAAGAATCATACTAGCTTCTATTGTACTAAATGAGACAGATGATATTCAAATTAAACAGAGGCTTCTGAGTCCTTAACTTTCTATGGGGAAAAAGATGAGCCCAAGAGCCACAGATAACCACTCCTAACAGGCAGAACTGGACCCTAATCAAGAAACTGGTGACATGACTCCAGCTGGATTTTAGAATTGCTAGGTGACAGTGACTGCTCTGAATATCTCATCCCCAACCCCATCCCATTTTAAATGGACCTATTTAGTTCACTATCTTATCTCTTTCAACCACTGTATGTTGGGTGTGTGAAAGTTAGCTACCTTTTCAGCTCATAGAGCTGTGGATTAAGGAGCCCTTCCTGAGCAGTGGCAGTCAGGCAACTAAGCATGAAGAACCTCTTTCAGCCCTGGCTGGTGTAGCTCAGTGGATTGAGCACAGGCCTGTGAACCAAACAACTGAGGTTCAATTCCCAGTCAGGGCACATGCCTGGGTTGCAAGTCAATTCCCAGCAGGCGACGCAGGAGAGACAACCATACATTGATATTTCTCTCCCTCTCTCCTTCCCTTCCCCTCTATATAAATAAATAAAATATTTTAAAAAAGAACCTCTTTCATGCCCAGAGCTGATTTAGCTAATGAGATCCAGGACTTCTAGCCTGACCCTGATGGCATAATAAAATAAGAATTTAGGGGTAGATAGGAATTGGGGTTGGTGTACTTTGAATAAGTGAGGGCATGGATTATTAGAGGCCTAAAAGCAGACTGTGTTGGACTGCTTTTTTTTGCTGGTCTCACCAATGAACCACCTCATGGTATTCAAACACCTGTAAAGTCACCTCCCTGTTAGCTGTAGACTCGGCTAATGGGATATTCATAAACATGATGCAAGTAGATGCTTGGTATGTGGCTGTACGTTCTGAGTCACCACATGAAAAGTCTGGGCATTCTGATGGGAAGTCAGATAAAAGACCACGTGGAGAAAGGGAGGCCCTGAGAATTCATTGAGAAAGAGACAGGCTCGGCCACATCTGTATCCTACTGGATTCCAGCCTCAAGTGACCATAGCCAAAGTGAGCAGAAGAATCACCCAGCAGAGTCCCATCCATGTTACAGAATCAAGCTCAAACCTAATGGTTGTTGTTTTAAGCCCCTTCATTTGGGGATCTTTCCCTCCCACAGCAGATGACTGAAACGATTATCTTTGGAACAATTCGGGAAATGTAGAAAGATGGCAATCATATCCTGGATCTTCTTCAAGAAACAACTATTATTCAAAGAGGCAATGAAAAAATGGAATTTTAGATGAAGGAACAAAGAATGAAATACTAAGTAAAATTCATACTTTCATCTACAAACAGCAAGAAGCATGGTGAGAACATTGCACAAAGTTCCTGCAGAGAAAAACAGTAGATGAGTCTGGAATGAAAGGTTGAAGATGGGTTTTAGAGGGACAAGCAGAGTCTTCAGACTTCATTTTGCTGGGTAATCAGGCCCATTGAAGACTTTTAGGTAGAGAAATCAATCTGTCTTTTAAACATAATTCTGCAGTGATTTGGAATAGTCACAAAAATAGAAACAATCTGGAGACTGGGACACCACTTCAGAAGAAATTGCATAAATACAGAGAACACACTGACAGCTGTCAGAGGGGAGGGGGTTTGGGGGCTGAGTGAAAAAGGTGAAGGGATTAAGCAGTACAAATTGGTAGTTACAGAAGATAGGAAGATGTAAAGTGCAGCATAGGGAACATGTCAACAATATTGTGAGAACTATGTAAGGGGCCAGGAGGGTACTTGAAACAGTGGTGGGTTCCTCTGTGAAGTACATGATTTGCTAACCACTTTGCTGTACCTTGGAAACTAATACAGAATAATATTGAATGTAAACTATAATTGAAAAAGAAAGAAATTAATTTTAAAAATTTTAAAAAAGACCTCGTACTCACCGGGAGAATGGACATTGGTATGAGCAAGTAAGAATATACTCAAAAGGGGCCCTGGATGGTGTAGCTCAGTGGATTGAGCGCGGGCTGTGAACCAAAAGGTCTCAGTTCAATTCCCAGTCAGGGGACATGCCTGGGTTGCAGGCCAGTTCCCAGTGGGGGCCATATGAGGAGCAACCACACAGTGATGTTTCTCTCCCTCTCTCTCTCCTTCCCTTCCCCTCTCTCTAAAAATAAAGAAATAAATATTTAAAAATATATACTCAAAAGGCATATCTAAGGTAAATTGGACAGACCTTGGTATGCAATTAAGGCAAGGTAAGGAGGATGAAGGAAACAAGTTTAATTGTTTCCCATCAATTTCCCATGCCAATTTCCCATCCCATCACATGATGGTGATGGTGATCCTACTTACTAAGTAAGGAGGAATCATTTGAGGAAGAGATAGGTTTGTTGAAGTAAGTTGTAAAAATAGACTTTGCCTCTTGGACAAGCAGGATAAGAGAACTACTAGGAAATGGGAAATACACCTCTAGTACTTCTGGAAAGATGTGGAATGGCTTTTTCAGTCATCAATAGATAGTTGATAAGTGAAGCTACTAAAATAAGTAAGAAAAACCAGGAAGTAGTGATTCTGAAGCTGGCTGTGCAATGGAATTATCTAGTATCCAGCCTTAACTACCTGGAGTAGCACACTTACAGCAGCAGTTTCGAAAGGGTCCCCAGATAGTTCCATGTGCAGCAAAACTGAGAACAACTGATGCAGCAAAGCAGAGACAGGAGAAAACAAAATTCTAGCGAACACTACCACCTAAGAAAAATTCCAAGCAAGAGGATCCTAAGGAATTTACTGAGCTATCTACTGGAGAGCTCAGAGTAGAAACGGCAAAGATCAGTTTTCAGAAAATCAAGAGATACTCAGAGGATCTGGCAATGTGAAGTACTTTGGCCTTTGCAAGTAAAATTTCAGTCCAGCAGCAAAGAAGTCAAACTGTCTTTCATCATCTCCACTCTACTATTATGCCCGCCCAATGAGTCTTTATTTTGGTTATTGTATTTTTCAGGTCTGCAATTTCCATTTCTCTTTTGTAACTTACATTTCTTTGTTGACATTTTTCCATTTCTCTCATCTGCTTCAAGAGATTTTATAGTTACTCGCTGAAGCATTTTTATGATGGTTGCTTTATTTTTCATTATTTATTTATTTTATCCTCACCCGAGGACATTTGTTCATTGCATTCAGAGAGACAGGAAAGGAGAGAGAGAACATCACTGTGAGAGAGAAACATCCATTGGTTGCCTCCCTGATGCACCCTGAACAGGGAATAAACTCACAACGCAGGTTAAGTGCCCTGATCAGGAATCGAACCCCCACACTTTCAGTTACAAGACTAAGCTCCAACCAACTGAGCCACAGTGAACAGGGCTGTGTTGGTTGCTTTAAAATCCTTGTCAGAGAATTCCAACTATTGATTCATCTCAGTGTTGGCATCTGTTGATTATCTGTTCTCATTTAGGTTATGATTTTTCTGACTCATGTTATGACCAGTGAGTTTTTTTAACTGTATCCTGCACATTTTAGACATTATGAGAATTTGAATACTATGTAATCTTTTTTTTTCTTTTAAGCAAGCAAACCTCCTGGTGAAATGGAACCTGAGGGCCTAGTGGATGTGTATGCTCTGCTTCCTGCTCAGCCCTGCTGACACATTCCTGGTGACAGTGTGGTGTTGACTCACATTGTCTCATGCCTCTAGTGGGGGAGTAAGTTCACTCCTCACTGGGCCGCACGGACACAGAGAGAAAAGGTGGGACATTGGTTACCAACTGGTTCTACCTCCCACCACCTCATTCTGCCTTGTGCAGGGTGGAGCTTTGCTGCCCACTGAGCCCCTCTGACACCAGGGAGGAGGAGTGAAGCCTAGCAGTGACTATTCTGGACTCACGGTGCCTCAGACGTTCTCATGGCTGCCAGGTAGGGTTGGAGGCTCAGCTTGCCACCAGACCCCACTGACACTATTCTTGCTGAGGAATAGGCTCCTTAGCTGCACACCGATCAAAGGATGGAAAATCAGCCTCCCTCAGGTGTGCTGACCCTTTCACAGCAGGGGATCATATTACTGCAGCCACTTCAGGCGGGCAGGGAACAGAAGATGGTGCCAACATCATCTGGCATGGCAATTGCAGCACTACGGTCATGTCATTTCTCAAGTTGTGAGGTGCCTACACAGTCCTTCCCACCTTTCAGAGACTTAGAATGCCTGTCTGTTATGTTATACCAAGGTTTTTTGGGGGTTTTCCTCCATTAGGGGGAGAAATAAGAAGAATGGGGTTACTCCATCTTGGTGAAACCCCATTGTATTTTAAGCTATTATAGTATCTATAACAATTTACTGCATACTTATATTTTCCCTTATGTAAACTACTTGAAGGTAAAAACTGTTTAAAAAAACCTTTGTAATCCCAGCATTAGAGTATTACTTAGTGATCAGTAGATGTTTGTTAAATGGATGACTAGGCAAAGGGATTTCACTAAGTACCTTTGATAGATGCTTAATATGTACTTTCAAGGAGAAAGCACTGTTTAGTCTCTAAAGAGAAAATCAAGACTTGGGTAACGGAATTAGATATTGGAAAGAACACATTATATGTCATTTGAAAAAAATGTTTTTAGAAAGAAATGAATGCACAAAAGTCAATCACATTCCTGACAGTATTGCCAATGTACATGCTGAAAACAAAATTAAAAAGATATCACCATTTACAAGCACACCTGAGAAAAATGAAACACTCCGGTATAACTTTAACTAAATATGTACAGGAATCGTATGCTGAAAAACTACAAAATGCCAATGAAGAAATCAAAGAATGCCCTGAGAAATTCAACACAGTAAAGGTAAGGACTTTCCTCAAATTGATCTAGAATTTTAATGCAATTCCTATCAATATTCCAGTAAAGACCTTTGTAGACATAGACAAACTTATACTAAAATTTACACGGAAAGGGAAATCCCAGCTATAGCTCAAACAATCTTTACAAAATGGGATAAAGTGAGAGAACTCACTCTGCTTGATACTAAGTCCCACTATAAAAGGGCACTAACAAAGACAGAGTGGTACTGACAAAGATAGACATGTAGACCAAAGGTACAGAATAAAGAATTTAGAAATACACCCACATAAGCATGTCCTACTGATGTCGAATAAATGTGCAAAAGTAATTTCATGATGGAAACGAAGTATTTTCAACAAATGGTTCTGCAGCAACTGGACATCTATCCAAAAAGCTATCTTTTGACCTAAGCGAATCTTACATACTATACAACTATTTACTAAAAATAGATCAGAAACAAGTTGAAACGTAAAGTAATAGCACTTTTGACAAAAAAAAATTTGAAAAGGGAAAATCTTCAGGACCTAGGGCTAGGCAAAGCATTCTTCACACCAAAAACATGATCCATAAGTGGGAAAAATGATGAACTGAACATCATCAAAATGGGAAAAAAATTGTTCTGCAAAGGATCCTATTAAGAGGATAAAAAAAAAACAAACCACAGGTAGACAGAAAATATTTGCAAACCACATATGCAAAACAGGGCAATTATCTAGAATATATTTAACAAATTATCAAAATCAACAGTAAGAACACAAATAATACAATTAAAAAATGGGCACGGGGCCTGAACAAACATTTCACTGAAGAGGACAGAGATGGTGAAATAGCACATGAAAAGATGTTAACCATCATTAGCCATTAGGGAAATGCCTACTGAAACCACGATGAGGTATCATGATACACTGAAATGAATAACGGACAATACTGAAAGCTGGAAAGATATGGAGAAACTGGATCACTCCTATACTACTGGTGGAAATGTAAAATTTTACCAAACTGTAGTACAATATCATAATTAGGATGCTGCCATTGATATAGTCAAGATACAGCACAATGCTGTTACCTCCAGGAGATCTTGTCTTCACATCCACCTTCCTTGCCCACCAATCCCAAACTGCTACTAACAACTGATCTGTTCTCTGTGTCTATTTGTTTTAATTCAAAAATAATATGTAAATGCAATCATACAGTATATAACTTTTTGGAAATGAATTTTTTCCTGCAACCTAATTCCTTTGGAAGCATCCAAATGATTCCATGTGTTCTGCAGTTCATTCCTGTTTATTGTCGCATGATATGGACATTACCACAGTGTTTATTCATTAACTGAAGGACATCTGAGAAAAACCAGGGAAAGGATTCATGAGATCTCTCTATATTATTTCTTACGACTGAATAAGAATCGACAACTACCTCAAACATAAAAATTTTAGTCCGAAAATTAGGGTACCAAAAACTTAGTTCACTACCCTTTGGTGGGGGCATTAAAATGCTTAAATGTACATATGAAACTTTGAACAGAGAATAACTCTGAAGAAGGGGCTTAAAAAACTGGGGGTCAGGAGCACAGAAAAAAATTATTGTTTAGAATGGCAATAAAAGAAAAAAATACATGTTATGGAGCTCTCCTTCATTCACTTTTTCAAGAAAAAAAAAATAAAAAGTAAAGAAAGAGGAAAACTGAATAAAAAGTCAGGGACTGTGGAGCGAAGAATGGTGAGATATTATTCTGTCAAGAATAGATACAAAGAGAAGGGTGTAGGAAAGCTCCTTATTCACTGCACTGATAGTAATCTTAGGCATCTCCATTTTTTACAACATGTAATTATAAATATTACGGTGTAAATGCAAATTAGCTACACAGGAGCAGGCTTAGTAAACCTTTTCAGTGGTAAATCTAATACCCAGACCACTTATCAGAGAGACTAGAACCTTTGAGTAGAAGCTAAGATTTTGAAGCTTCTAATAGTCTTTGAAAGTGAATTATTTAAAAACTCACGGTGACAGCTTCACGGCCTAATAGCTAACAATGTGCCAAAATGCCGGTGACTCGAGTAACAGGCCTGGGCTCCGTCCATATCGACACCAAGCCGTGCTCTACTTAAACTGCTGTTTGTGATTTTGAGTCCCATTTTCCATATTGGAAAAGGAGCCGTGTCAACACTAGCTTCCAAGTACAATAATTGGAGTATTTGAATGTCAGTGGCCAAGGTTACCACTTTCTCTGGAGTTCCACTTGATACATATGCACTTTAAGGTGTTTGTCTTTTAGTTTAACCTCCCATTAAAATGTAGACATAGAAACATATGGCAAATATCACAGTGTTTGAAACTGTTTGACCTTAAATTCCTTATTGCGGCCATAATTTGAAGACCATTTTAAGGCAGTTTCTCAGAGCATTGGATCACAGTATACATTTAAACACATCCAAGATTTGCAAGCTGAGTGTTTTAAAAATTCAGATTACTAATGTGAATGCTTCATTATTTTCCCATCAACAACACATAATGCAATTAACTGTTAGATTGTGGTCATTTAGCTTAATTCTAATCTCAGATAAATGAGGACACACGTTTGCCTCTCTTGAAGAATCACCTCTACACATGCATGAACAATCAGACATAATGCTTTTTTAAAGGAACACAACAGATGTGTATTTCAATCAAATTACTATGAGCCAAGTGAGAACAGCCAGTCCAAACAGTGCCCTTAACTATACTATTATGGTAACTATTTATCAATGTGTCTACAAAATCTCTACTTCTAATAAAAGTTATGTTTGAATATACAGGGATTGGTAGACCCGAAGGGAAACAATGAGTTATCAAAGAAATGGTGTATTTTGTTGTTTCACACTCCAGTCCACTGTTTCCTCAAGCACAATTTTCTGTTTAACCTTTTTATGTGGCTTTGACCTATTTTAATGTCCTAACACGCACATAGCCATGACTCAGAACAAAGTTAATTCTTACGATACAGGAGGCACAGTCCTTATGACAGAGGAGAGATAGCAGCCAATTGGAATTTCAGAAATGGGAGTTGAATTCTGATTTGAAAAAAGATATCAGTTGATTCTCAGAGCTTCTCCAAATTGAGAATGAACTAAATTAAATTTGTCTTTATTTCCCTTAATAAGCCAAAAAGAGAGAAAGACAAAGAAATAGATTGCAACACACCTTCTCTGTGCCCATACCCTGCTTTGCCAACGTTTTTATAGTCTAATGACATCCATGATCATTCATGCGGGGTGTGATTCACAATCCAAGAAGGGCTCACTTCTTAAACTGAGATCTCATTACTGCTAATGTGTTACCCAGATACTGTTTCGACGTATCATCACTAAGCAAACTACATGTGCCTCTTCTGTAAGCAGACGAAGATGCATGGATATGTGATGAGTTTCTTTGGGGATAAGGGCACATACTTTATTATTAATAATTGTGTATTGGTCCTGAGGGACCAGGGTAAATTGTTGCATTGGCCCAGCACATTCAGTTAAGAACGAGATGTGGAACAAAGCGTTCGTATTCCCTAACACGGCAACACTGTCCTATTGCTGTGCACATACGTACGTTACCTAAATCATCGCTGCAGATGTCTGTGAACCGGAGCTATCTGCGCTCTATCTGTCTGTGAAGGGCAATAACAAAATGTTACAACCCATTTAGCAATAAACTATGCATCCTTTCTGCAAGTCTTTGCTTACATCTGATTTGCGACATTTCACCCCCTCTATAAATTTTATTTCATAGTCTTTAGTAATTTCTGGCAACGTAAGTAGATACCCAGATGGTATCTCTTTTCTCCATAAGCCAGAAATAATGTCTCAATATAAATTCCAATCCCATCTTTTTATGATTTAGATTCAAATTTTTAGGAAGCAGCAACACACACAAATATTGAGACAATGCCTTCGTTGACAGGGAGAGCAGCAAAGTTTAAGTGTAGGAAAGCAGCATGTGGCTTGTTTGAGTCAGCAGTGATAGAATTAAAATGGTACCTGATGACACAGGCGTAAAGACCGCTATCCTGTAGTAACGTTGGTCGGAACCAAATGGAGTCTTCCTCCTTGCTCATTCTACTTCCATCAAAGGCTATCGGCTCTTCAAAGTCTCCAGGACCAGAGCTTTTGTACCACATCAAACTGAGTCCAGCACTTTGGGCTAGGGAGTAATTTGCTCTAATGTAACCATAAAAGAGTGCACATTTGATTCGAACGGGCTCTCCCACCAAAACTTGGTATTTCTTGATATCGACAGACCAATCGGTGCATCCATCCGCTAGAGAAAAAAGAAAAAAAGAAAACATTAGAGAAAATGTAATAACTACTTCATGTATTCATTATTCTTTCAACAAATACACATCGAGCGTCAATATTGGACCAGAGTCTATTGCAGGCACGATGGATGCAGCCCTAGATGAAACTCAGGAGGGCACTGAGAAGCAATTTACTGTGCTAACAAACAACATATTCAATCACTTAGTTTACTTCTGCTGGAACTTATTCTTATGTTTCATCAGCGTGATGGTTATTGGTCTATTGCCTTTCTACCCTGCATCCACCTTTTTGCCTGTTCTTTGAAAGTGGATCTGACCCTTTGAAAATAGTTTTCTTTTGCTAGCTGGCCCTGAAGCTCTGTTGGTAGAGGATGCTGGAGAGACACTGCAGGAGGAAAGGGTTTTGCTCCAGGGTCACAGCCCGCTTGCTGTGGGGGTCGGGTGGGGTTCTTGTAGACTTCACGGCTTCTCAATAGCACCCAGATCCTGCAGTGCCAGGTAGCCAGCAGCTTGGCAAATTTTTTTAGCATAACCTCATGTGAGACACTTTCCCATGAACAGCTTTCCCGGGTAGTTTAGAGGATGAGTTTCTGTAATATTCCAGAGAGCAGATTTCCCAGTTCTGCCAGGGTGGCACTTCAGTGTCTTTGCTATTCAGTAAGCCACGTGCTTTCCCCATGAAGTTTGCCACTCACTCTGGAGATTGGAAGACAGGGGCTTTTCCTTAGGTGCTGTATCTCAGCCATAGGGGTAATAGCAGCTTTTATTCTTTTGAGCTGTGTTGTGCTATGCACTGAATGTGCTCTCCTAAAATTTATATGCTGAAGCTCTAACTCAGAATGTGACTTGGTTTAGAGGAGGGGTCTTTGGGAGATAAGTAGATTTAGAAGAATTTATGAGGGCAAGACCCTCATATACACGTGCTTCGTCTCCCCATTCTCTCCCTCCTTTTCTTTCTCCCTCCCTTCCTTCTGGGGCTGACAGAGGACAGGCCTGTGAGCACAGGGAGACAGTGACCATCTATACACCATGAAAGGGGGCTCTCACCGGAAACCAAATCAGCCAGCATCTTGATCTTGGCCTTAGCCTCCAGAGCTGTGGGAAATATATTTCTGTTGTGTAACCCACCCAATCTATAAATCTTCCTTACTACCCAATCCTTCATTATTCCTATACCTTGTTACATTTAATAATTCCTTGTAAAAACTTCTTTTATTCAAATTAGTGTGTGGCATTGGTCTCTGATTGGATCCACACTGTTCACATCAGGAGTACATATTTTATAGCCAAAGAAGGCAGAAAGAAATACAATGAAAGTGGGTCAAGCTCAGACCGTGGTTTCACCGCCAGAGACAGAGGGAGAAGGTCACTTGGTCTGATTTCTGGCAGCATCAGGGGAAGGATAAAGTAGAAGCCATGGTGAGAAATGAGGCTGGTGGGACAGGGGACCGGGTAGGTTTTCTGGGTTGTCTGAGAGTACCATCTTCCATATGGCATCTTAATATCACTTTTTATCAAACCCCTCTGCACACTCACACAACACACTCCCATGTGTTGTACACGCACACACAAAGACAACAGGTCCTCACAGGTCAGGTTCATCATTATTAACACTGTCATACAGACGTTGTGAATTTCCTGCTTCGAGAGGGCAGCTGCCCAATACTTAGCAAGACAATCAATGTGACAGCGCACAGAATACAAACACTGAGCTGTAGGTAAAACCCAAGAAAAGAGCACCTCTAACAGCAGTAGCATCTGACTGTTGCCAGCAGGGTTTCATTCGCTGAGGATTAAAAAGGAGGGCAAGCTAAAGGAGGTGGGAACAGGATGAATAATGCAGAATTTGAGAGAAGGAATATGATCAAGATAACAAGGAAGAAGCGCACTAGACAAAGAAGCCACAAACAGGTAATCTACGGAGTCATCTACATTTCTTAGCTTAAAATAATATCTAACATCTAATGAGCACTTAACTGGGGCTTAGCTTACAAATTTTCATTTCCCCTCCACGAAACATCCATTAAAGCTGTTGAGCTCCTTGTTCCCTCTATGTGAAACATTGTTCACCAAACAGCTGCATGCCTGTCTCCCTCCCTTCCTCCAAATGTTACTTCCTCAAAGAGGTCTTTCTAACTGCTCTGTCTGAAACACCAGCGTCCTACTCTGGTAATTTACCCAGATTCTGCTTTAGTATTTTTTCAGGAAGGTAGGTGGAGTGGGGGAGAACAAGAGGGGAAAAATTAGGACAGCTGCAATTGAACAACAATAAAAAAGAAAGTAAAAATATAAAAAGATATTGCTATGTGATGTTATACTATGTACCCACTTTCTGTTGGCTTTTTGTCTCCCCAAAAGAATGTCAGCCCCTTGAGGTCAAGAACTATATCCTTCTGAACTCATTTTTTTAAAATTTTTAAAGATCGTATTTATTTATTTATTTTCAGAGAAAGGGGAAGGGAGGGAGAGAGAGTGAGAGAAACATTAATGTGGAAGAGAAACATCGATCAGTTGCCTCTTGTGCACACCCAACTGGGGACCTGGCCAGCAACCCAGTTAAGTGCCCTGACTGGGAATCATACCAGTGACATTTTGGTTTGCAGGCTGGCATTCAACCCACTGAGCCACAGGAGGCCAGGGCAAAACTCACTTCTTCAGCTCCAGTGCATCAAACTCTGCTTGCTAACCAGTTCAACACACATTTACAAAATGATTGAATGAAGGTTTGAATAAACAACAACTAACTATTACAAATGAAGAAATTCAGCAGAATTCCTGGGATCTTCACCCAGCTGTGCCCGACCCTTGTATTCACTCTCCCTCCCATACTGTTGTTTCCTGATAAAGGTATTTTCAACTTCACAGCATTCTTTAATTTAGATAATGTCAACTACCAAATGTTTGTCTAAGATTCCTATTAAACATCTGTATTAGATACTGTATATAGACTCAGTGTTGTGGAAGCTTGGTGGACATCATCAAAGACCCATTCATTGTCATCATTCTTAGCACACATTTCATAGGATGACACAACTGTACACAGAGATGTCAAGGCTATTTAATTGCACATGGCATTTATTACCACGAATTTGTATATCTGACCCATTACATAAAATTAATGCTTGGTGGGATTTTCTTTTAAAGAGTTATGTTTCTGGTGGTAAGCATTACCTTGTGTTACTACTGTATGAATTACAATACAATTCTAGAATCAAGTAACTGAGGCCATCTGTCGCAGAGATGCTGCTGCCAGTGAAAAAATGGAAACACCTTCAACATAGCAGTGTCAATAGGCAGATAAAATTCCTCAAACTCTCAGAAGATTTGCAAGATAACATAAAATGCTTGGAGGTAAAGGGCAAAAATATTTAGTCTAAAAAGTCATTAGTAATAAATTAGATCAAGACAGTAGTGTTGGAGACAGATAGAGATTTTAATACATACTCTCAAAGCATGCTTACTGAGAAAAACTTGTAAGTAAATCACAAATATTATGGAAAATTAGAATTATTCAGTACTTAACTATTGGTCGAGAAAAAGAGTTTCAAACAGCTCACAGTCACATGACAGAGAAAAGGCTGAAGGGAAGTGATGAAATCAGAGACACTATGTTCATTTGATATGGAACCAGATATAGGATGTATGGCTTAGAAAGGTTTACTATCTTTAAGCTAAATATACGATGTTCAAAATAAACTATACAACTATTACAATGTTCTAATACTTTTTCTGGGTGACGGCGGCAAATAATACAAAGAACAACTGAAGATATTTTGACATGATTTCAATATGCATCTAAATAAATAAAGGGCTTATGGCTTTTTCCAATAATTAAATGAAAACATTTAATTAAATGAAATAAATGATGAGTGATATCGTTCCCTTTGTTAACATTTTGCCTCATTTGCACACTCTCTCAGAATGTGTTTGTATCACACGTTTCCCTAAATCATTTGAAAAAAACTTAAAGCAGAGACACAATGGCATCGCACCCCTAAATACTTTATGAATAAAGACATTTTGCTTATATAGGCACAAAGTACTTTTTAAATCATATGTAGTGGGACAAATCTTAAGACTGAGGGACAGATATTTTAGATCTCGGATTTAAACAGAAAATGTAAGAATTTAAAACTTAGTGGTGGACACCCAGCATTGCTACCGATTTACTCAATTTGGCTTTACTCCAGCACTGAAGCTCTGTCGGCTTGGAAACAAACATTCTGAAACCTTACTTCTACACTCTGTGAGTTTCATTATGTAACTTATCAGGTAACCTTTATTAGTTTTAATTTTAATATTATCATCTGGAGTTCTGGCCAAGATGGAGGCGTAGGTAGGAACACTTCGCTTCCTCCCACAGCCAAAAGAAGGATAATGACCCATTCAAAAACAAAAAACAACCAGAACTGCCAGAAAATCAAACTGCATGGAACTCTGACAAGTAGGGATTTAAAAAACATTCATCCAGACACGCAGAAGGGGCAGAGATGGGTAGCGGAGTGGAGAGGACGCTGGGCAAGGCGGTGGAAGGCTCCAGAGAGGTGGGGGCTGGCTGAGTGGGAAACTAAAGACTCACAACCTCTGACTGAAAACACCTGGGGCGGGCTGAGGTGGCGGTGGGAGAAACTCTCAGCCTCACAGGAGAGTTCCTTGGAGGGACCCACATCCTAGAATGTACACAAGCCCACCCACCTGGGAACCAGCACCTGAAAGGGCACAGTCTTCTTGTTGGAAGCCGGGGAAGTGACGTAAAGTAGGGGTAGAGCCGAGCTAGGAGGCAGCACCGTTCCCTCTCCCACCCCTCCCCCACGGCGGCGTCACAACCCAGTGAAAAGAGTTGCCCCGCCCTGGTGACCACCTAAGGCTCCACCCCTTACAGCGTAACAAGAGCACTGAGATAGAGAAACGTGGCCCAAAAGGAACACATCAAAGCTCCAGAAAAAGAACTAGGTGATGAGGTGAGAGCTGGCCTATCTGATGTGGAATTCAAAACACTGGTCATCAGGATGCTCACAGAAATGGTCGAGTACGAACACAACATAGAGGAAGAAGTGAAGGCTATGGTAAGTGACATAAAATTGCCATCAGGTAATTATGTACACCAGTAGCATTTAAATCAGATTTTCTGTTGATCGGAATAAAAGTTCATTCTACAAGCCTCTTTCAGGAAGTATGCTTTTGGTATTCTCTTTCCTTAATGGGAGGATTCCATGGAAATACTCTAGTTCTATGACTCCTCTGCAGTACAAATTCCTTCCATCCATGGGAGTCTGTGCAACCAGCAAGTTGCACTGGAGGTGGGGGGGAGGGAGGAGGAAGCACCGTATTCATTCATTTATGTTACCAACTATAATCTTCTAGGAGCTTAGATGAAGATAGGATGGAATTAGATTCAGAACTAATTCCTTTACAAGGCCTTCAAATTGATGTGCCATTTCATAAACAAAGGCAATGCAGACTGGAAAATATAAATACATTCAAATGAGATTAGGGAAAATATTTTTAAGTAAGTCACTATTACTACACATGTGAGCGCAAAATATTTTTATGGTAACAAGCTTGAAGGTTGTGTTCTTAACAAAAAAAATAATTTAATCCTAGAGCTTACACATATTGTTTCCTAATATGGAAGTGTAACATTTTACTTATAAAAGGGCAAATTATCTTACTCTCCAAGTATCTACTTATGTGGATACACTGAAATTGTGATAAAATAAATAAAATATGTATGATACTGTAATAGATAGCCCATCCTGATTGATCCCCTTTACTCAACTGATATACCTATTCTCCAGCTTCTTTGAACAGTGTATGCTCATAGCTCACAGTTGTCTCCTCTTGAAAATTACCCTTGATGGACAGGAGCCAACCTACTGGGACACTTACACACCCCTGGGTATACCCACTGCCATAACCGATTGATGTGAGTATATAAAATGCCAGGCCCTTTGCCTCAAGTAGGGACAATTTTATAGTGCAGTTCATGCTTCAGAATTTCTGTGGGTGTGGACCATGCCAAGCCTATAGTTCACCTGTACCTTCCTCACCACCTCTTTTCCTTTCTCTACCTTGCTTTCCTCCCTCCTTCCTAGGTTTTCCTGGAAGAGCAGTCCTCAATCAGCTGTATGCATCAACCTCTCCGTCTTGGGCTCTATTCTGGGAAAGTTGACCTAACGCAGATTTATATGTTTATAACAGTGAGAGCTAGCTTCATTCCAGTTCCTGTCCGAGGGGTTGGAGACATCAAGACTTGCAGACAATAGCCCTTGTTTTCAAGAAGCTCACATTCTAATAGAAGAGACAGAAAGAAGTTAAGAGCACAACATGGAAATGCAATGGTAAAGAAGTGCACAAGCTGGTCAGAAACGTGTTCCATGAAGAGCAAATGTTGGAGATGAAAGGAAAACAAGAAGCTAGCCACACGAAGACTGGTGGACAGACATTTGGGTTGGAGGTGAACACAAAAGCAAAGGCACAGAAACAAGGGGCAGCATAGTTTTGCAGGAGCTATAAGGTGGTTTTGTGGTACTGAAATAAGTTTAAAGCAGGAAATAACAAGAGATGAGGGAGATAGAAGTGGGCAAAGACAGATTTTGGAGGTACCTTTATGAGATGTAAAAAATGTTTGTCTTCATTGTAAAAGCGATGGGGGAAATATTGAAAAAGTTTCCAACAGAGAAGTGACGGAACCAGTCTAAGGGGTTTAGATATGCTATACTGGGTGGATTTTTAGGTAGAGATGTAAGACTTGAGTCAGGACAGTGATGTCATTAAATACCTGAAGGTGGGCAGTGGTAGTAGACAAGAAGAAATGTGGCAGAATTGAGAAAGACGTCAGAGGTAAAAGTGGCAGGAGTAAATGATAAACTGAATACAAGCAATGAGAAAGACGAGTAATGCAGGTTTAGCCTGTAACTCATATCTTTGCCATGGGGTAAACTACCTTTCCCAGTCAACTACAAAAACAAAACAAAACAACAACACTATGTCTGTTGAGTGGTACGGTCTTTGAAGTGCTTATTTACAGTTTATCCATTGAAAAATTTTAGGAAATTAAAATATATCAATTTTTAAAAATTGCTCCCAGACAGACCTAAAATATGTATATACTTTATATCAATGAATAGAAACAAATATCCAGGATATTGGCATCATTTGTTTCTACTCCTGATGTGCTGAGAGAAGCTGATCTTGAGACATGAGTACAGTTAGGGAGTGTAACTCTTGCACTGAAGCTCTCGCAGACCCTGAACAAAAAGGCTGAGGCCAGATTTTACATAAGTGAATTCTGCATGTGACTTGTACTAGCTGGTATTCTTTTCAAATAGGAAATTCAGAAATGGAAACTGGTAAAACTGTCATCCTTCAGAAGAGGAAGCTGGGAACTCCCCAAATTATCAGCAGCAATGACAGCAGATGAGTAGGACACAAGTGAACCTTTATAGTGTGCATTGGTTCGCATAGGACTTCATCCTCATCTCTAGTTTTTACATTATCTTTACCTACAGTAGAATATTTCCAGATTCTTGCCTTTAAAAATATATACAGTATAACACTTGGAAGAGCTCTTTCAAATGTTTTGGAGAGATTAGTGTAGGCGGTAAGAATTAATGTTACTCAAGAGAGTCTACCAATTATTAGGAATCCAGTTTCTAGAACCTAGTTTGTCTGACAGCCTGGAAGTGGTAGTCTATCACCCTCGCATTAGGGGAGAGCTGTTGCCTAGGCAGACATGATCCTGGTAATAGAGTTAATCTTCCATCATATCTTAACCTCCAAATTCTAGCAGGTATTCCTGATACGTAGACACAAAAATCTGTGCATTGCATAGCATGCAATTGGTGAGGATTTATTTTTCAAAGGTTTTTTTCTGATAATAAAAAGAAAAAAGGAGGACTATAGGAGAGTAAAAAGGGAATCATGTCCCTTCATAACCTATCTTTTTATTTATTCCATTTCTCTTCTTAGTTGAATTTTGTATCATGATTTTTATGCTGAATATTTCAGAATAATTGCAGAGTATTGCATAATAGTACTATTTTATAATTTACTTAGCTCTTCTGCTGTTTGTTGTCTGTAAGTTTCCCCTTAGATTTGACTGTGATAAAACAATTTTATATATACAATGTTCCACAACCTGACCCTCCAAAAAAACAGTGGATCTAATCCCAGAAGTGCAGTTATTGGATCAAACAATGTATTTTAAGGCTTTTAGTAATTTTAAATAGGTTTTTAAAAACGGTTTCATAACATTTTTCACAATAGCCATCTACGAAGCAGCTATTTCACTCCATATAAGATTTTACTTACTCTCATGCACTGTTTCTTAAACTGAGCACCTAGTTTTCTACTACTGTCTCAAATTATGAACATATAGCATCATAAAGATCATTCATCTAATGACCGAATGGCAAAATTACCACAGCCACCATTTAGCAACCCTAAATCTCTGGCAGGATTGATCATACATATGTCACACAGTTTCAAACTCTCTTTACTCAACATTATAATTCAGAACATTCACTTCTGCATTATCTGATTCAATGAATGGACACATGGACAATAACGGGGGGCGGGGAGGTGGAAACGGGAGGGAGGTGGGGAGGGATGGAGGGGTGGGCTGGGGCTGGGGGAAAAGGCAGAAAACTGTACTAGAACAACAATTAAAATTTTAAAAAAATAATAAATAAATAAGAAGGATTGTGTTAAAATAACCTTTTGTACTTGCTTTGGCCCCACTCCCCAGGAAAGCCTCTCATAAAGATGAAATGAGTCAGTGAAGCTCCCAGAGATGCAGTAAGATCTACTGCCCCACCTGGGCCCCCCTTTTGCTCAGTGGTAGTGGCCCCTCAATATCTGGTCTCTCTCCTTTCACCCGTAATAGGTCCTGGCCCACCTCATACCACACCGGTGTTCTGAATTTACCCTTTTTGCACTGCTGTTGTTATTTTTTCCTTGATTGGATCATGTCAGCATGATTGTTCCTGTTTAACACGTTATCTAGAGTTACAGCCTGTACCCAAAAAGAAAGCAAAGAATGGCAGTGACCAAATATTCTATACTTGTTCATCTTATCCACTAAGGGAAGAGAAGTCACCTTTGTGAATAACAACATGGGGTTTATGTACAGCATGCTTAAAATCAGTTTTCAATGTCGGTAGCTCCTCCGAGCCCAAAGCTCATGTGCTGATGGTCGGCAGAAATACTGCAATATCCCCACAGCTACAATCCAGAGCAACTGCAGATTTGATTTTTATCTTTCCTGGAGAGGAACATCCAACTACGCCCAAATGGTGCCTGCATTGTTGGGTTGGAGTAAACTGGTTTTGGTCTTCACAGCACAAAAGTCCTTCCTTGTTGACCTGATCTATCTGTGTGTCTTTCTTGGCTGAATAACATGAAACCTCTGTTCAGGACAAAAGAAGGCCAGGAGAGTATTTATATTTTCAGAAAGGAAAAAAAAAGGCAAAAGAATAGATTCCTGGTTCTACCACAGAGTTACAACACTCTTAGCTCCCTCTCCTTGCATTGTTTTATGGGTTTGAGGGATGCTATGCTGCTGACTCCAGGGAAGTCCCTATAATTTGAGGTAAATGTTTATTGAGTGCCTTAGGTAACAAGATGACTACTTTATGATCAACATGGACCTGTAATGTACCCTGAAGAGCTCTTGAACTAAGACAGTAGCCCCTCCTAACCAGCTATGCGCTGAGAAGGATGTACAAAGAAAAATACATTTATAAACGTATTGCTTTTAGATCCATTGGTTCCATAAAGCAGTTCTACCTTTGCATTATGATGTCATGTGGCACTTCTCCCGACTTTTAGACCTACTTATGAGCTACTTCATCTGTAAAGAGTCACAAAGAAATCAGTTTTGAGTGTCAAACAGAATTCAGTGAGGCTGCTGGAAATGGTTAACTTCTTTTGCCTCAACTCATGCCATTCATTTATTTATTAAGCACCCACTGTAGCACAAGGAACAATCTACATGCTGGGGGTAGAGTGGTGATGAGAAGAGTTCCAGCACACACAGAGAAGTGAGACAACAACCAGAGCAATGCAGTGCATTGCAAAGCAAACATAAAGCATATTACGAGGTTCAAGTGCCTGGGGTGCACCCACTATGGTACCCATAGAAGGGTTTTCTCAGGAGCTAACATTTGACCAGCAAATGTGTGGGACAGCAGGGTTCAAAACAAAGGTTCTGAGATGGCAGTGCACTGGAAACATTTCAGGGTGACCAGGAAGGCTGGGTAGTTGGAGGAAGAGAGGGGAAGAGAAAGTGGCCAGATACTCCAGCACCTTTCCTCATCTGTAAGAGGTGGAGAGTAATCATCATTTCCCAGAGTTGAGGGGAAAATTAAGAAGAGAGACTCTCTGTATGGAGAGCATCCCTTGTGGGAGTTGGAGAAGTTCCTCGGTATACCTTCGCGCCTCCTCCTGGCAGTATCTCTCTTCAGTGATGTCCCATGCTTTCACATGGCCACAGTGAAGTGGCTTATGTGTTAGCTATCATGCACCATAAATACTTCATATTTGTTTCCTAGTAATGCTATTAGAAAGTACTACGAAATGAGAGGCTTAAAAAAACAGAGATGAATGGTTTCCCACTTCTGGAGGTTAGAAGTTCAAAATCAAGGTGTCAGCAGGTTTGGTTCCTTCTGGGCACTCTACGGGAAATTCTCCTCCATGTCCTTGTCTTAGTTTCTGGGGACAGTGGGCAATTTTTGGTATTTCTTGGCTTGTGGACACATCACTCCAAACTTTGCCTTCATCTTCATACGATGTTTCCCAGATGTGTCTGTTTGCGTCTCTTCTTATGAGGACACTAGTCATTGGATTTAGGAGCTATCTTACTCTAGAATTTCCTCATCTTAACTTAAGCTCACTTAAGCTTAAGTTAAGCTCTCAGGGCCTTCAAATAACATGTTGAAACATCTGTGTGGTGGGCTTGTTCTGATTGCAGGGGTGTCCAACCTTTTGGCATCTCTGGGCCACACTGGAAGAAGAGCTGTCCCGGGCCACACATTCAGTACATTTTGACATGTAATCATAAAAAAATCTCATCATGTTTTAAGTACATTTACGATTTTGTGTTGGGCCACATTCACAGCCATCCTGGGCCGCATCCGGCCTGTGGGCCACAGGTTGGATACACCTGTAGGAAATCTCCCTGTTTCGAGCTTTTGCTTGTGCCTGCTGCATGTCTTGGAGAGCATGAGGGATGGCAGGTAGTGAGCAGTCAGGGCCCCAGAAAAATGGACTGAGCAAGAAATTCTGAGATAACTGCTCAAAAAAGATCCTGATGGTGAACTTACTTAGACTGCTATCAGTTTCTGATTCAATTGTATTATCAGGTCAGCAGGAGGACTGGGGGTTCTACAGTCACCCAGGCCAAGATCCACGGTAACAATGAAATCACAAACTGACTCCCAAAGCTTCCTCAGACTCATCAATCACTTTCCTTGTGGAATCTTCTGGCTTTGCCTTCCTAAAGCCCCTCACTTGCCTTTCAGTGGGTAACAGTTTTCATCAGGGTTGTTCTTCCCTGAATGCAGACGTGTGAGCAAATCCTCAATGCTTTGAGGTGATTTTTCTGTGCAATTCCCTGACCGTTCATCTAAAAGCCCCATTCTGCTGTATTGAATCAAGGTACCCCTGCCTTGCCTGACAGAAAATTCTGAAGAAGATTCATTGTTTTTGAATCTTTATTTTTCTTTTCTTAATGTTCAAAAGTAATGTGAGCAAGAGCCCAACACAATACCTAGAATACAGTAGGTGCTCTCTTTTCCGTTCCCACACTGAACAGGAGCAGGCAGGAAAAGCCCCGGGGTTTGGATAAACACAAGCAGATGCACATTGTACAAGAAAAGTCCAGACTTTTTTCACTGTTGTATTCTATCTATGAGGAATTGATACCACCTCAATAGATGTGGTCCACCTTTTAAGGATATAACAATTTCAATTTACTTAAAATGTTTATTAATTATTTTTGTGTTCTCTATTTAATGCATGCTTTTGTTAGTATGTGACATATTGAATGAATACTTGTTCACATATATTTCATTCATCACTGTAATGTTGGGACTTTAAGAACTAAGAATTTACCACATATCTATGCTTATCTGTATCTATCTATCTACTTACCTACCTATCATCATCCATCCACCTAAACCTATATATAGCCATTATCATTTCCATATGATATATGTATTTGCTTTATATTGTCATCAATTGGAAGATGTTCACTTCAATTGGTATTGAAAATGTGTCTCTTGGGTGTCAGCACAAATATTCATAACTATTCCCTACATCTTTTTAAGCTTATTAATTTTGAAAAAATTAACTCTGCATTTTCTTTTCTTTATTTTTTATTGTATTTTTCCCATTACCATTTCTCCCCCTTTTACTCCCTCCCACCTCCACCCACTCCTCCCGCTGCCATCCCCACACTGTTGTCCCTGCCCATGAGGCCTTTTTCTTTTTTGCTCCATCCCTCCACCTCCACTTCCACCCAGAGTTGTTAGCCTGATCTCTAAGTAATACAATTTTTTTTGACTCAGTATAATTTTATTCCACAGAACTAAACATAGTCGAGCACTCAGTAAACCTTTTTTTCTTGAGAACATAATACACTCTGCTTTACATTTAACAGGCCTACTATTATGCTATTTACCTAGTTCATGGGTACCCTCGACAAAAACTCTCTATTTGGACAACAGAAAGGATAAGGGTATGTGCATACTGATAGGTCAAAAAACATTGCCAGCTTCAGGCATCCGATGCCTTTGGGACACTTGCTGGACACTGGATTAAATATCACCATGATGAGCAACAGACCAAACAACCATCGATCAAATTTAATCCCTTTACCGATTGTGAGGTACCTCACAGGGAAAGACCTGCCAGATGACAGCACCCCTGCCCTGCAAACGGGTCCTTTAAAGAGACAGTTGCGGGGGCAGATGAGGCATGTTTACTTTCATTTGATGTGAAAGCATGTGATGTGGCAGGAGAGAATTCTAGTTTTAAAGATTGCACCTTATAAAAGGTTTTTAAATTTCAGAAAATTTCCAAGTGGGAGATTGTCTACAGCAAGGAACATATAAAATAATCATCTGTTAAAGAGTTCAAATCCTGTTTCAGTGTGATTCCATATATGCCCTTGACCACCTACACTGTTCTACAGTAAAGATGATTGATAGTGTTGGCTCTGAGGAGACCATCTTTTAGTAGGAAAAACCATGTCAACAACTACATGTAACACATGGGAGAATGAAGATATTCCAAGAATAAAAACAGCATTGGTGTGGAAACACAAAGTAAGAGGTTCGTTCTATTTTAACCCAGAACAGTATTCTATTTTTTAAAATAAACTAATGGGTTAGAAACATGACTGGAGAGATCAAAAAGAATTTAATCAATAGGTGGAATTTGATTGGTGCCTCAACTCAAAGCTGGATAATTAGAAAGATAAAATTCTTAGTCTATATCTATGGGGTATTCTAGTTAGATAGAACAGTAAAGGGTAAAGTTCTAAAGTGGTGGAATGTGTGGGGTGAAAAAGAGTGTAAGCAGATGAAAAATAAGATCAGAAAACTGGGTTTGCAGAACACCATGCCAGGAAACTTGAATTTAACCCCATATCTAGTCATTTACTGTTTTAATGTGTCAGAATCATCTTGGAGGCGTTATTAAAAGAGAAATTGTTTGGCTCTGCAATCAGAGTTTCAGGTTCAGAAAGAGCTGATTGGGACCTAAGAATGTGCATTTTTTAAAAAGTTCTGCCCTGGCTGGTGTAGCTCAGTGGACTGAGCACGGGCCTGTGAAGCAAAGGGTCACTGGTTCGATTCCCAGTCAGGGCACAGGCCTGGGTTGCAGGCCAGGTCCCCAGTGGGGGACACGTGAGAGGCAACCACTCATTGATGTGTCTCTCCCACTCTTTCTCCTTCCCTTCCCCTCTCTCTAAAAATAAATAAATAAAATATTTTTAAAAAATAAAAAATAAAACTAACTAAATAAAAAAGTTCCCATGCGATGATTTTGCAATGACTCTTTTGAGGAGAACCACTCTTGTCAGTGCAGACCATGGGAATGATGTAGGAAGGAAGTGGTGTGATCTGATCTACATTTGAGGAAGATCACTCTAGTGACAATGTCAAAAGTGGATTAGGAGGGGACAGCTGGGAGCAGGGAGACCATTTAGAAACTTTTTTAAAGATTTTATTTATTTATTTTGAGGGGGGTGGAATGAGGAAGAGAGGAAGACAATGTGTGGTTGCCTCTCATGTGTCCCCCACTGAAGACCTGGCCTGCAGCCCAGGTATGTGCCCTGATTGGGAATCGAACTGGTGACCCTTTGGTTCACAGGTTGGCGCTCAACCCACTGAGCCACACCAGCCAGAGCAGAAAATTCTTAACATAGTACAAGTGAAAGAATGAAGTGGAATAGGTTATGCAAAGGAAATGTGGGGAAATTACAGAGGTGGAAGCAACAGGGTGGAGAGATTGATGACACAGGAGAGATGAGGGAGGAGAGGAGTCAAGGATGACTCTGAGGTTTCAAACCAGGATTCCCAAGACAGTTGTAAAATCATTAATGAAAATAAGGAGCAGAAGTGGGTTCCCAGGGGCAGATGAAAAGTGTTGTTAGGATAGAAGCTTCTTTGGTCATCTTGCACCACCTCTTCTGCCTTTCCTGCAAGTGTTTATACAGTAGAATGTTATTGCTTATGTTGTCTGGTCCTGGCAACCAAAGCACTGCTGTGTAGGTTTTTCATATTATGAGCCCTGCTGGGTTTTCAAGTCCCCTAGAGTCAGAGAAAAATTCAAGGGAAATGGGAATGAAGTCTGTCATGTATTTTAATATGCATTTGCTTTCCTATGAATAATATCAGATGGATTAATTGTCTATTTGATTAACTTCTTGCAGAGATTGTGGAGGGAAATTAAACACACACAGTTTGTGTATTGCTCTTTCAAGTGAATTTCTAAGTGAGAATTTTTTTTAAAAGGTTACAGCTATTTTTTTTTTTTTGGTGATGGTAAGTCTATTTTTTCTCTATAGAAGAGGTCTCATGAAAACATAATATGCTGTACACATATTAGCTTTACACACAACTATTTTGGCAATAATCGGCATTTATATGTGTGATCATATATTAACTATCATGGCTTCTCATTTTTGCCATGGATGCGAAAATAACAGTTCATTTTATTTGTGTAGAATGCCGTCATTTACACAGTATTCTCATAAATGTGATCGATCTTTAGCTAAAAAAAAAAAAGTGGAAATAAGTACAGGAAAAAAGAAGGAATGTTTTTGTCTTTTCTTGTGCAAAGGGCCAAGAACGGAAAAAAGAAATTGAGTATACAAGGTTTCCCCAAACTTTAAAGTCTATTTTCCAGAGGTTTTGTTGGCATGCTTTCAGGTACTCCTTAAATAAGCATGGCAAGTAGAAATGTCTGTTTAGAGAATAGAAAATTACACTGATTCAGGCTTTGTTGCTTTTTATTTTGTTTTTCCCTGCCTTTGAGAGCATAGCGTCGGGATATGGGGTACATTCATGTACATTCTTGAGGGCTGACAGATCCGAGAGGATGCACTTCTGTGAATAACTGACCGGACAGTTGTTAACATGGACATCTACTAAATTCAAAGCCAATTTGAGATGCTTCAGTGTTACTTAGCAATTAAAAGACCCTGAAAGACGGGCTTAAGTGAGATTATCTTCATTGTCTATTTATTAATACTGATGAAACTCAAAACTATAGAAATCTGCTGGTCTAACGGATGCGACCTCATGATAACTTTTATTGCTTAGCTATTGTTAATTGAAATAAAACTTCAAATTTTCAGTGAGTGGCAGTTTGCTTTTTTTATAGTTAACTAGGAAAATAGACCTTTTCACGGTTCATCCAGCTCAATATCCTTTCTCTGACTGATGTACCAGCAAGTGGTACTGTAGCTGGGTTCCGTTATATGCCTTTCAACGGTTAAGACCCTGGACCCTCAGGTGTCGCACGGGGACTCTTTCCTTTCATAGGGATCAAACAAAACATTTGAATTTGGGGAGGGAAGATAGATTTTACAGTTTTAGTCTGAGCCACCTCTGGAGGGAGGCATTCATCTGTTCATTCTTTATCTCAACAAATATTTAAGGGCTTAACTAAAATACCCTAGGCATTGTTGGGGCTGGAATAAAGCAGATGACAAAATTCCTGCATATGACATTTAGCAGGCCTCCCCTCCTTTATTCTAAATTTATAGCTTGCCATGCTACTGTGTTGGGATTGGCAAGAGGGGACATTTGGCTCATACTTTTTTCCCCAAAAATTTTTTTCCCCAAATTTATGGATATTTTCAAAGCTAAACAAGGCAGTGTTGTGTGTTCTTTTTAGTGTTCATTCATGAAAGTTCTTTTAAAATTTTTTGTTGTTTATTATTTCTTAGTTCTCAAAGGCAAGTTCTTGGCTTTGTATTTGACAGGAAGGCCACGCTGGCTTATACAGAGACTCACTTGGGTGCCATGCAATTATGAGAAATAAATATTTACTGGGAAATGTATGAAACCTATGAATTATCTTTATTTCCATTACTGTGCTATGATATAGTCAATCGTATATTCTTTTATTCCATAAATTGGGCAATACTGAATAATTTAACAGCTTTGAAATTTCAGAATTTCATTCAGTGGCAGAGCTTTGGTCCCCAATCTCTATTCTAATATGCTGCCAGTTATTGCAAGTCAGAATAGCACAATACAGGGCTGGGATGAATATCATTCACTCAGTTTCTCCCTTGAATGGTTTCGGGGGATGAAGTAAACTATACTGTATCACTGTTCTCATAATGAGATCGTTCTGCTGGATAAACAAGCTCCCCTCAGGCCCTACCTGCTGATAGGACCCAGTGAACCAAATATTTAACACTTCACTCAGGTACCTCCCTGCCATTCTTCAATAATGCATGCATCATTTTCAAGAGAAAACGTGATGCAAAGAAGTAGAAAGCTGAGCTATTGACTCCTGGGTCCATTGCTACAGCCTGGTTTAGTAACAAAGCCCCAAGTCAGTTTCTGGGTCAGGTGAGATAAGACAAGTTTCCAAGTTCCCAATCAGATTGTGCAAATCAAAATTTTTGTTCTGTCTGATCTGACCAATTTACGGATGGCATTGAGTGAAACCAGTGTGCCCGAGGAAACCACCGAACCAAAATGTAGTGCTTGTTCATTTGCTCCAAATGGGCATCGAAAATATGGAGTCATGTAAACAATAAAAACTGTGTTATTCCAGTGTTTAATAGAGGGTGCGCTTGCTTTAAAAACACTTCTTCCACCATTAACATGAGGGCTCATGTAGGAGAAAAATAATATAGCTAACAAATGATACTTGGATAATTTTCATGTGTGAGAATGTTAGAACATCAAGTTTGGTTGAGTTGTATGTTTGTAAAATTTTTTGTGCATATTTTATGCCTGCTTGTTTTTGCCCCAAGTTGAGTGTTAAGATGTTAATACACTTACTATCTCATGGGTTGTTGTATTTTTAGCTGCTCCACAGAATGGTGTCAAAAGTGTGCTCTTTATAGTCAATAGTTCAGGTACATCACCCTCATAATGGAACTGTGCAGGCACAAGGGCTTTCATATAATCATAAACAGAACACTAGGCGCATGTCAACTTTTCCTTGGGGAGTCAGAAAGGGCCTTCGTAGGGGCATGCAAGAGATGGAACTTTCAGATTAATCATAAATTCAGTGATGACCATTCTAAGAAGAAAAGGCAGGCTAACAGTATGTTTGGTGAAATGATGGAATATCTTTAGAAAAGAAGCTTAGAGACTGTGGTCCTAGAATAGGCAGTAATAAAAAAAAAATAGTTGGAGAGGAAGGCCCATTTCTTCATTTATGTGCCCTCATGCCCAGGCCAGCCATGATCTATTGATGCCACATGGCCCCTACACTGAGGGCAGTCAATTCCTTGACTGACAAATAACCCATGCTTTTGTCTTATGAGAAAAGATGAGTTGGTCTAATCAGATTCCTCTTCTTTGAGCTGAAACAGAGGCCTAAGGTAGATACAGGCCAGAGAGGCTGTGAGGATTACGTGTAATTTGAAGTTTACAATGGGAAAAGAACTGTGAATACATAGAGAAAGCTAGTCCTAGAGAGATAAGAGGGGAGATGAGGTACAAAGGGAAGCTTAGAAAAAGTAGAAAAACACAGAGATCCATAAGGAAAGAACTGCAGAACAGGAGAAAGTCCCTAGAACTTCATTTTAGCTTTCTTTCTAGTTTTAAACCCAAATCTCATGCATTCTCATGATAGAAACATTTTTATTAAAGTGATTTGAATGGGTTCTGGATGTTGCACCTAAAACATAGCATTAAAGATTTTCATAATTGGAATGTAGTATAAGAAGCAGAATTTCATTTTCCACGTTATCCATTAATATTATATAACATGCATTGTTCTGTAAGTACAAGGATTTGTAAAAGTAAGTTAATATTAATAATAAATAGTATAATAATTGGTAAATAATAACAATACAAGAATAAACTGTCTCACATACAACTGTAAACCTAGTTTTGCCCACCCCCATATTATTTGTTTAGTAGCTACATATATATTCAACTCTATAAATGCATCATACTATTTAGATATTTAATTTGTTTTAACTTGCACTTTAATATGTATACTGTAAGCAAGTCATTTTATATATATTTTGTTTGAATTTTTCATTTTACCTTTAGCTTGAATATCTAAAGGAGGATTACTGGGTTAAAGAGTATCATGTTTTGCCAAATTGCTTCCAAAGGGTTTGTACCAATTGATATTCCTGCATGCAGAGCACGAGAGTAGCCATTTCACACCATCCTGGATATATTAACTATGTTTTTACACCATTACATTCTGCCTCATTCAGTGCCCATTGGATTCTTTCCATACCTGCTTATGAATCCAACAGACAACAGTGGTCCTGTTGAGATCCTCTCCAGGGTATGTATTTTTGCCTACTTTCCCTTTAATTTCCAAGTATACAGTGATAACTATGAATCTCTCTGTCCCGTTGTGCTCCTCTTTGGTTATTTTAAAACCTGCCATCTATTTGTTAGTATTGGTTAGTTTTAAAGGCAGTGAATTCATATTAATCATAGTTGCTGATGGGAAGAGGGCTTGCTTATCCATTTTTGTCTCTGTGTCTTACATCAACCTGTCAGGTCATAATCGGGGATCTCTTCTAATACAATTCAGCTTTATTGCTGATGAAAACATGTTGATATCTACCATATCATTAGTAAACACTGAGGAACAACTTTAAATCATTAAAATGACACATTCACACAATGAAAAGATACAAAGAAATGCACACTTTATCTTTTCATGGGCATTTTCATATAACAGATAAATCTAAAATCTAACAAAAGTCAAATGCTTAAAAATAAATCAAAGGTGTATTAATATAAAGTTATTCCACTACAATAATGGCAAAGGATTCATGAATTAAAATGTTAGAAATCAGTCTTTATGTTAAATTGTGAAGTCCATGTATACTTGTAAATTTAAAATTATATCACTTGTTATTTTTAATTTCACTCCAAAATATATATTGTTTTTTTGTGGGGGAAGGAAGGGAGGAAGAGAAAAAGGAAATGCAGTATGCCATATGAAATGCAATGGCTTCATTTAAACAAGTAATGTTGACAACAGAGTCACGTGGCAAAACCATAATGAATGCATTTGCTATTTGATTTCTTCCTCCTGGCTTCTGGCCTTAGATGAGCCAAACATTTGCAGTAAAAGAAGACAAATGAGTAAATCCACATATTTAAGTCCCTAAGGTTGAAACCTTCTCTGTGCCAAGATCAGTGGTGCCTCATTCCTGTTTTCTCCTTAAAATTAGCTTAAGAACTTTTGTACTCCATCCACTTAATGTTGTTTTCGTTTTGAGGCCATCTCAGAAAGATGGGACAATAGGGGCTGTTATATGTGCCAGGGACTTGAGTTCTGACTCTATCAAATGGCCTCTGAATGGTTCTGAAAGGAACGGCGCAGTGATTCCCAAGAGCTGTCCGAGGGCTCTCCTTCCAGCTCTCTTGCATCTCTGCAGACCTACTCCAATTAGCAGCATGCAGTGTAAGGACATCAGCACTGACAAGTTCACTGAGTTTGGGATCAGCGGGTCCAACTGGGGCCTGTCTGAGGGTGTACCTACCATAAACAGGCACTACAGAGCCTTGGCTCCCTCATGAGAAGTTCACGACTTAGATCTTTAAATGATTTTGGTAATTCATGTCCACTAATGGCCTCTAATTAAGCCCAACCTTTTAAGTAAACTGACAATTATGTGAAGTACAAACAGAAAGATAATTCTTTAATGGGCTGTTTAGTCTTAAAGACATTACACATTCTCTTCAGTCCAGTCGCATATATTAATTGTTTATGTTTATTTCACATCTATTTAAACACATACATCCCTTATATGGTAATGTTGAATAGACCCTCTTATTAAAGCATATTTTAAGCAAGCAAAAATGGGGATAAATAGTATTTTTAAAAGATAACTACCAGCAACAATATCAATTTGATATCCATAAAAACTTGCTTGTACATTCTTGACAGGAGATAAAATATGTACATTCAAAATTTGATTCTATAACATAGATTCTTTGTGTGTGTATAATGAATGCAGTAAAAAGATTATTATAACATGCCTGCCTAGATACTTGATCTGATTATGATATACACAAATTATTTTATCTGATATATAGTGATATTTGTATACTCTATTCAACCTCTCTTTTGTGGAAAGTGCTTAATACTGTTGTATCCTTCCTCCAGGGTTCTACTTTGCTACTTGACTCTTATAAAATGTAATATAAGTGCCAAATTAAGTAATAAAATAAAAGTATCAACAACCCCAAATAAATGTAATACACTTTGGGGTCAATCCAACTGCATATATTCTTTGTATGCCTAACATTAATAGATAAATCATATTTTTGAAAAACCATTGCATTGCAGTTCATTTCTAATTCAAGAGTTTAGACTTACAAGTATGTATTAATCCATGATTATTTAAACTTCTCTAGATAATTGAAAAGTTTGTAGCTAAGTTTCGCTTCTGGAGGTTTGCCTGGCACTCGCCCCCTTTCCAGTCACTTCACCCATTCCCGGTATGCGACAGATGCCCTCCCAGCTGTTGCCCTGGTGCTGAATCGCATCGAGGGTGGGTTTGCATATGTTTTAAGACCATGCAGGCCCTTTAAATGGAGTTCCCTGAAAATCTGTCAGTTTCTTCCACTGCCCCAACCCTTACTGGTTTTTACAGCCAGAAGTTATAAGGCTTTATTTTCCCGGTGCTAGAACCCTGGGCTGTACAATCTGGCCTGGGGCTGGGATCACTCGCTTCCAAGGTATCCCTCCTGATTTTTATCCACCACACATGAATGTGGGACTGTGCATGTCTGTTCCCCTGCCACTGCCACCTTTCTGTGCCACACGGTGCCCCTCCACCTGTCTTCACATCTCCATGTCTCCCCCGCTCCTACCCATCTGGATGAATGTGGCTTCTTTAAATCTTTGGTTGTCAGACTTTCACATAGCTTGATTTTCTGACAGTTCTGGGTGTTATTTATTTTAAGATTATTTGTAATTCTTTTTGTGGTTGCACAAGGAGGCCAAGTGTCTCTACCTACGCCTCCACCTTGATGTGAAGTCTGGGGTAATTTTAATAGAGACCAATTACTCACTCCCTGGGCTATGTCCTCTTCCCTCCTCATTCACTGTCTGTTCTATCCCTAGACTAATAGTGATGGTTAAATAGGATAAGGAGACTTAATGCTTCCTTACCTCAGGTAAAACCACAAACTTGACTTATCCCTGTAACCTAAGCCTATGATTTGACTAGGGATTATTTTCAGTTCTGCACAGCATGCCTGAATATATTGAAAGATGGTCAGAATCAAACCAGCCAAATATTTTAGAAATATCATAATCAAGACTTGTAGCTTCAATTCTTCCCTCATCACCATGAGAGAATATTTTGAGATCCATACTGATAATTATGTCAAAGACGACTGAGACACTTCTGTGTCATCCTCTGCATAGTAACTGAGTGTTAACTAGTTTGCTACTGCTGTTTTCCCTGCTTATATTCACTAAAATTATTTTATTTAGGAGAAATAATAAAGGTAATATCATTAGTAACAAATGTCCAAAATTCAATCCTTCCTTCATTCTTTATTTCCTTCTTTCCAGATGCATAGGAAATATAAAGAATACAATATGATTCTGCCCTCGGTGAGCTTGCTGTTTAATGGGAGGGACAAATACATAAGCAACCGTAATACAGTATGATTTGTTACTAATGGCGATATGATATGAACAGAGTACTTTGGGACCACTCGTAACAGAGAATGGACCGATGACCGCTAATCTTACCATATATTTCTGGAACATCTAGTAGAGAAAAACATCTCTAACTAATTGATGCTAAACTAATTATCAGCAAAGGATTACATTCATAGCCATTCAATCTTTTAATAACTGGCACTTGATTCAGTTTCACATACAAATTGAAGTCCATGTGATTTAGTTATTTGGGGTGAAAGTTAATGCAGCTTGTATTTCTGACTGCTGTAACAATCGAACCTGTTGGACATTGCATTAAACACATCTCTAAACCGATGACCTCACAATTAAGATATTAATGAAGGGAAAAGAAACATGGATTATTTATCAAAAGTCATGTAGATGGGAAATTTTTCCACCTCTAATAATCACTAATAAGAAAGTGAAAACCATGATGGTGATGATGATGGCAATAATGATGAGGATTATTTTGTATATTAGAAACACAAAGGAATGACAATCAATGCAATAAAGATGGTGGTGGAACCGACACATTCATAAACTGAGGAGGTAATTAGATAATTATTTATGTAATAAAATAAATTCACTCTTTTACTCACTCAGCAAATATTTGATGACTGCCCATTAGAAAACCAATAATAGTAACTAATAGGTATTGAGAACTTACACTGTGCTAAGCACTCTGCTGATAGCTCTATATGAATACTTTAATTTAATACTTAAAAAATCCCATACATTAGGTTTTATTATTATGCCTGTTTTATATTTGTACTGCAGGATGGCAGTTTATGCATATTGAATCCAGGATACAAACACAGTGTGAATCACTATAATCCAGGGTGCTGGTAATATGTTTAGAACTGCATATACAGTGGTAAACAAAAGCAGACATGGTAGCAACCCTTGGGCAGTTATATCTACTGTGAAGAGAGATATTTATCAAATAAACCAACAGATGTACATTTAATACTATGCATTACAAAAATGGCACCAAAGAAAGGGTCAGTAATATGCAAAGGAACACTAGCTAGTTTAGTTGCTAGTTGTGGGAGGCTTCTCTAAAAGTGGAACATTAAAATTGATCCATGAAGGATAAGAAACCAGAATAGGAGAATGCAGGAAGAGAGACATCCCAAATACATAAGACAGTACGTAGAAGAGGGTTTATTTGCTCTGTATGGCTGGGAATTAGAAAGTCCCAATTAGAGAGGTGGGCAGTATGGAGATCATATAGCAGCACAATTCACAACAGCCAAGTACAGAAAGCAACCTAAGTGCCTACCAGTAAATGAGTGGATTAAAAACTGTGATACATTTACACAATGGAATACCACACAACAAAAAGAAAGAAGGACCTTCTATCCATCACAATAGCATGAATGGAACTAGAGAGCATTATAGTGAAATAAGCCTGGCCTTGAAAGACAAATACCACATGATCTCACCTATAAGTGGAACCTAATTAATACAACAAACAAGCGAGCAAAGTAGAACCAGAGACATAGAAATAAAGAAGAAACTGACAGTGATCAGAGAAGGGGGGGGAAGGATAATGGGGGAAAATAGGGGAAGTATAAAGGACACGTGAACAAAGCCAGAGGGGGTAGGATCAAGGGTGAGAGGTGGCGATGGGTGGGGTTGGGGGACTGTGGGGGGTGGGAAATGGAGTTGACTGAATTTGAACAATAATTTTTAAAGAAGTAAGGTAAAAAAACCAAATGTGGATTTTACTCTAAGGGCAATAGAAGTCACCACAATGAAGTGGGAGAGACAAAACCTAATGATGAATTCCAAGGGCAGGAAGTTGGGGTGTGGAACACAGAGAAAGTCACAAGTCAGATTTTTTTACATATTTAATTTATTTATTTTTAGAGAGAGGGGAAGAGAAGGAGAAAGAGTGGGAGAGAAACATCAATGTGTGGTTGCCTCTCATGTGTCCCCACTAGGGACCTGGCCTGAAACCCAGGCATGTGCCCTGACTGGGAATCGAACCGGTGACCCTTTGCTTCACAGGCCCCTGCTCAATCCACTGAGCCACACCAGCCAGAGCACAAGTCAGATTTTTAAGTTGAGCAACAGGGTGGATAATAGGACAGTTTACTGAATTGGGGAAGTTCTTCTAAGGGAGCAACGTGTCTCCAAGAAGATCACGAACTTAGTCTGGACATGGAATCAGTTGCAACTCTTTTGAAAAGTTAGAAAAAAGCATTTGTAAAGAGCCTGAGTGGATATCTTTGGGCCTATAATTTGTCCCTATTAAAAATTCAAGTATTGATTAAAAATTCAAATACTGAAGGTGCTATGTGCTCATAAATGGCTGTAGTTAAAAAGTCAAAGCAATCTGAAAGGCAACAAAAGGAGCTCACAGAAGGATGTGGATTTATAGTCATTGAAACAATCCTAAACCATACTTTAGGAAGACCCATTTCAAGTTGGCAGAAAAAGTTTGAGGTACTATAATAAAATAAAGATTCATTTACCTACTAAATTTATTATACATATTTATATATTTTTATTCCAACTATAAAAATTAGCTGTATACAAGAGTAAAAAGGTAGGTAATTATATAAAAATGGATAAATAAATAAATGAATCTAAACTGATAGAGTATTATGTGTGGTATCTTTCATCTTTGTTAACATTCTTTAATCCTGGGATTGTGTTTGTGTGTACAAATACACAAAAATGCTCAGGTACAAACACACACCTTCTGTTGCAGGAAATTCACTTTTGAATGAGCACTATCCATTTAAGTACAGTTTTTTGGCTCTTTCTTCAGGCTTTGATCTGAAGAATGGTAATAGTGCTTTCAACCAGCAAACAGGTGAAAAATCAAGGACTCTTAATTCATAATTTAATATCTATGTCCTGGAATGTAGCAAAAGGATGAAGGGCTAAATATTGTACAGCTGGAATGGAAACCCGGTCATCCTTTTACACAGTTTTCCTACCTACACTCTGGTCAATTAGGGTAGGATGCTATTCACTCACCTTTATCTACGCAGCTAAAGTCTGCCCAATTAGAGCTTTATCCTCAGTTAGCTATTGAAATTTTATGTCAGTTTTAACCATTTGCTCTTCATTTCTCTGCTTCTTCTACAATATGGTAAAATAAATTACCCCATAAGTTAAAACCTGATTAGAATGAATTGGGACAAAGAAGTGGAAATTATAATAATTTCAACTGTCCACCGAAGTATTCAACTCCATGTCTCAAGAGTTATGTCTTGTGGAATTTTCAAGAAAAGGCTGGATGAATATCTTAAGGGTAGAAGATTAGAACTACAGGTCCCTGATGTTTGGAGTCACGATAATCATAAAATTTAAAATAAAATAATGTGTGCGTGGGCCAACTTAAGCTTGAGACCTTTAAATGGCCTAGAAAGTGTTTTCTTTTTAAACAAAACAAAATAAAACAGAATCCAACATCCACCTACTGCCATTATTAGATAAACTAAATAGCGTATTAAGAACAAAAGTGCACATAAAAATATCAGAATAAAAGTACAGTCCTTGACGTTCACCTTTATGTCAAAAAAAATCACTATTATCCTTTTGTTCTTGTAGTTTCAAGAACCAGTTTAAAAATCTCTCTCCCTCCCTCTCTTCCTCTTCTTCCCTCTTCCTCCCTCTCCCTCTCCAGCCAGCAGCAGTCAGACAGTGGCAGAGTGTTTGGTGACCACCACATGAATTTCTATAGGGGTTCTTATGCCACCAAAGATTTTTCAAAAAAAGAAAATTGTGCCGTTTGCAACAACATGAAAAGATCTAGATAGCATTACGCTAAGTGCAATAAGCCAGTTAGGAAAGACAAGTACTATATTATTTCATTCGTATGTGGAATCTAATGCACAAAATGAATTAACAAGCAAAACAGTGACAAACTCATGGATAGAGAGCAGGCTGACAGCTGTTTGGGGTGTGGCGGAGTGTTGGAGGCGAGGCAGAGGCATTAAGCAAAAAAGAGAAAAAGAGAAAAAAACTCAAGGACACAGCCCTGGCTGTGTAGGTCAGTTGGTGAGAGTGCCATTTATATGTACCAGGGTTGTAGGTTTGATCCTCAGTCAGGGCACATACCAGAATGAACCAACGAATGCATCTATAAGTGGAACAACAAATCAATGATGTTCTCTCTCTCAAATCAATAAATAAGAACATTAAAGAAAACAGCTCATGCACATGGACAACAGTGTGGTGATTTCTGGACAAGGGGAGACAAGGGTGAGGCGGAGGAGGGTAAAGGGGCAGGGAAAAGGTGATTGATGAAAACTCGACGTGGGTGGTGAACACACAATACAGTGTACAGATGATGTGTTGTGGAATTATGCACCTGAAACCTGTATTGTTTTGTTAGCTAGTGTCACCCCAATAAACACAATAAAAAGGGGAAAAATAATGCTATTGCTTATATTTCCTGGGTGCTTATTATATGCAAGACACCACACAAATAATTCACACCCATTTAAGTAGCAATACAATTATTGAAATGGAAAGATAATTTTATACCCTCCATTTTCCAGATGAGGAAACCAGAGTTTCAAGGGTCACAATGTAGGAAAGTAGAATACCAGACAGATAAATTGTGATCTGCTTGACTCAGCATGCATGCTCTTCTTTATCCAGTCATCAATGGATGGATGAACATTCAGGATGCTTGCATACCTTCGCTATTGTAAATAACTTGTAATTAACATGGGGGGGTGCGGATATCTTTTTGAGTTAATGTTTTCAATTCTTCTGATAAATACCCAAAAGTGGAACTTCTCGGTTGTATGGGCATAATAAGCAAAGAGGATTAAGAGGTACACATTTGCAGTTATAAAATAAATTAGTTATGGGGATGTAAAGTACAGCATAGGGAATATAGTCAATAATATTCTAACAAATTTGGCAACTAGACTGATTTTGATGATCATTTTGTAAGGTATATACATGTCGAATCACTAGGTCATGCAACTGAAACTAACATAATATGGTATGTCAACCACACTTTAATTTTAAAAAATGCATGTTCTTAACTCCCAGTCTGTGACTTTATTTTATTTTAAAGGCAAATGTAAGTCTCATGAAAAACAGGCCATTATGCAATATCTCCTTTTTGCTTTATTTCTGAATTTGTATACTGTGAACTATGATGATACCCTTTTAACATTTCTGTTTTGGTTTTTCCTATTGTCTGTGTTGCTGTTTTCATGGGTCCGATCAGAAAACAAATTCCCCAAATGGCATATCCCAAAATCAGCATAGAAAGTGTTATTAAAAAAAAAAAAAACTCTTGGCAATATAGTGACATTCAATTTTAATTACAACTTAATAAGAAACATGCTTTTTTCCTCAGCACTTATTAATCAGTATTTTACTGGATCCCCTTATTAGAACTCCTCTAATGAGAAATGCAACATGCAAAATGGTCTATGATATCATGTGTGGGTTGTATTTCACAAGAAGCTGTAACCTCAATTTACTGTTTATTTCTCACAGTAATACAGGCAATCTTAAGCATTTGGCTATATTTTGATATATAAATCATATGAGAAATTCCAGTAGTAACATAATTTTGAAATCTGATTTCCTAATTACAAGTTTACCAGAAACAAGTTACATATAAAATCATGATTAATCTTATTTTTTATTTCTGAAATAGGTTTCTTTAACTTAGCCAAACAGTGGCTTAGAGAAATATAACATTTATCTTACAGTGTAGCACATATTTTATACTAAATTTGGTTTCTGCCCTAAGTTTGACTGCAGCATCGGGTTATGGAAACTCATAATGTATACTTTTAAAAAACCAACGGCCTTTCAATTTGAATTCAAATGTACTGATTACTCAGTACAGAAACAGTAGAAATAACTCTTTAAATGAGCTCAGAATGTATGATATCTTTTGTAAAATGAAACTTCAAACAGAATTCACTATTGCTAGGTGGATTTGAGCTGTACTTTTTTGTTAGAAATAGAAAAGGCTTACACCATAAACTCCTTGAAGTGCTGCCAAATTAGGGTCATAGAAGTCTGAGCCTCGAGCTGATAGCAAAAGAAATCCAATTTGAGTCTGACAAAGAGAAGCTGAGTTCTAATATGTGCACACTTTATGGGGTGGGTAGTGGGGAAGGGGAGAAGCAAATGATTTGATATTTACCATCAATATACTGCAAGTGGTGTTATGACATCAAATAACTCCTTGGTTTGCATCTCTGCATTTATTAAGTCCCATGGGAAAACTTAAAAGATGGCATTTGTGCCATATCGAGCAGATTTAGTTTAATAAGCATATGCCATTTGCAAAGCTGACCCCACTTCTGCTCTATCTTCTAGTAAGAAGGAAACCCAAAGAACACCTCTGGAATTGTGCCTACATATGTTTATTATTTCTTCTTAATATAGCCCATAAATGCTAATAGCTTCTCTGTGGGGGGATGTCATTACAGTTAGAGCCCTTGATTGGAAACGGGGCACGTAGATTTAAGAACAAATTCATTTCCACAAAGAAATAACTTTGACTTCGTTATATTCACTGACTTCGGTCAAGGAAAGCTTGTAGTGATGCCTGATTTGTAAAATCAAGTATCAGGGGGACCCCAGCCTGAGTTAGGTGAACAAGGATGTGTCAAATGAGTAAAAGCTTCAAGGATATTACGGGATTTAACTAAATCAGCACAGAGAGCAAAACGAAGGTAACATAATTTTAATTCTCGGTGTCAAGTTTTAAGCTTTGCTTTTTCAAGTGAAAATTTGTTCAAGCTGTCCTTCTTTACCTAAAAATATTCATTGTTATTCAGCGATTTTAAAAAACAAAAAAAAATGGCAAAAAGGAAATTTTTCTTAGGGTAATTGCATTCAGGTTTTCTGTCACTTGCTGTAAAGTCATGTATAGTTAATATTACTAAAAGCAAATAGTTTCCTCTACATTTGCTCCTCCACATAAAGTGCTTTCACTGAAAAGTTACATAGGACACAAGAACTATTCCGAAATTGACCCTTAAATGATCTGGGAAAGCCCCAGTTCAAGGTCTGAATTTAAATGCTGGGTATAATAAAGGCTTTCACAAATCGCGTCAAAGGAATTTCTGTTCTACAAAAACAAATGAAGGATACATTGCTTTCTGGAAATACTTCTATCCTTCTCCGTCACCATTAAGCATACTGCTCTCAAAATAAATTCCCCTGGGACTAATTTTCCTTATAGAAATTACAGCTAGAGAAGTTATAACAACATGTTATCATAAAATAAACCATGAAGCTCTCTGCAAAGGAATAGTAAGTCAGCATCCTAGCAGTGAAAACTTGGCAGCAAGAACGCATCCCCTGAGGAACTGTGCGAGAAATTTTGATGGGATTAAAACGTGCTGCATGACATATGGTATATATTTTTAACACATATAATAGGAGAAATAAATTGGAAGAAGCATCTAAGCATTAATCCCCTAACTCCCACATCCCGTCCCATCCCTTATGAATTTCTCTCTTTCAGTTTGTCATGGTAATGTAAGCATGAAAGGATCTCTCCTACCTTTAGGAATTCAACTTTACAAAGGGAGCTAAAATGTCACTATTATTTATCTGCATCATTTAAGATGCTGCTTTTGTACAGAATAGAGAGACGTGGATAGATAACTGCAGCAACCTCAATGGAGACTGTCAAACTCAAACCAGGTTTTCTAATATTTCTCACCAGGGCTAATATCTTTCTGTGCACTCAAGTGGTGTAGCATATCAGGGTGCACTATACCCCCAAATTTACTGGGTGCTAACAAATAGATAAACTACGAAAAACTTTCAGAAACATGCTCTGCTTGCTCTTCTCAGAGGAAAGAAAATAAAAAGGCAAATAAATGTGGCTTGCTCCTTATATTTTCAAAGTATTCCTGAAATCTGTTCAGACTTTATTTCATATATGGCAACCATGTAAGTCTGCCTCTTCTGAATTTCTTACTCTCAATTAATAACCTACACTAGAGGGAGGACTTAAGAAAAAAAGGCAGTTCTCCCAAATTTATTGTTAGGAGGCCAACATGCACCATATATAAACATATAGCAGATTCTTATTACATGTGTGGACATGAACTCACTCAACCTCTGCAAGATCTACTCAACATAAAATGGGAATTTGAAACATGAACATCTCATAGCGCTGTTTTCAGGATGAAAGCAGTTGAGTCAGGCAAATACGTAGAATAACATGTTATAACATATTTTACGTTGCCAATAAATGTTAACTATCATCACCATCATCATATCAACACCATCACTGCCACCATCATCATCTACAAAACAAGGCCTTGTGGAACTGAGCTAATATAAGAAAAGTTACTCCTGGATGAATGGCCCAGTATCCAGCATGCTCAAGTGTCTGTGATCAAGCTATCAGACTACTTCTCCTAGCACGGCAAGGCTGGCTTTATCTGCAGGGTACAAATGGGAAAATGGAGGCTTTGGAATGAAAGGGTTCAGGGTTAATCTACTGGAATCAGTGAGGAAGGTATACTTCTTTGCTGAGTCTTACATAAAATTCTGTCTTCTTTTTTGTCTTCACCACTGGAAAGTTTAAAATAATATTTGCAAAACTGGCCACAACAAAACTGTTGTCACTTTTACTTGGTTTACTTGCATCATTCTGGCCTTCGATATTACTGTTGCTTACTATTTAAACATATGTAGTTTTAATGTAAGCTGCCAGCAATTGGTGAACAAGAAGAAATTCACTAGTTACTAACAGGTATATTTTTAAAGGAAGATGCTGCTGGCCTGTGAAGCAAAATGTAGGGAGCTTGGAAAGAGGAGATTACAGGCCATAAAATAATTAAAATATTCCAAATGTTTCATTGGGTTGATGTGGGAGTTGGTAGGCTGGGAGTCACATGACCCCTTCAAAGGGTAGGAAGGGGAATACAGAATCCCTTCCAGATTAGGAAAACTGGAACAAAATAACACACACACACACACACACACACACCCTTACTATTGAAAGCTCAAAAAATTCATTTTATTTCTTACGAAAAGGGGTGCTGCAACAATAAAAACATCTCAAATATTTTTAAAATTTAATGGCATGACCTCTAAGAGCATTGGGGTTCTTTTCTATTAAAAAAAAAAGAGCTCCTGAGACTTATTTTCAGAAACTAAATTAAAAATAAGAAACTGGGAAATTATAACACTTTTATTATTTTCCATTGAGGGCTCAAAATGGAAAGTAATGAAGTCAGGCATGTATCAAAAGATACAGCTTTATTTTTAAGAACAATTCCCAGTTTCAGGCTTTTTCCTCCAACATGATCTTTTAGATTAAAATATCAATTGCATCTTTTGTGATTTCACGGCAGCATAATATCTTGACTCCTATCACTGTCGAGCTGTCAACACCAATTTTTTATTTATTTCAAGGTGACTTTGGAATATTTCATCTGTCTCATATAGGATTATTCTGCTTCCACTCAAGTGTTTTGACTTGTTCCCCAGTCTCATCATACTTTTTTTATAAGTCCACCATATAAATTCATATACCTTGAACTGGAACATTTTTTCCATGATTATAATGTTATAACCTGCCTATAGTTTTAAAATATTTAAAACTTGCACTCACTGGCATTCACTCTTTGTCTTGCTCCTCCTTTTATGTATATACATGCTCAGAAACATTTATATGTGCATATTCCATTTTGCAACCTATACAATTGTTTCATACAAGATGTCTCTCAATAGAATAACATATCCAGTAATATAAATTATAAATCATAGCTTGAAAAGGTTACATTTTAAAACACGGTGGCATTTGTTTCATTTATCCCTTGCTTACTAAGAGAGGAGACCCTGTATCTTTGCCCAGGGAATATATCCAATATACAAAGCTATTCCTTGGTCAGATTCATTGAAGTTTTTGGTTCTTCAGTTGTCACATTTGTTTTCTTCCAGTGACTCTGTTCTCATGGTAAACTCTGGATAAATACACACAGATCTATCTTCACACTTCTGCTTTTTCATATCCATCCTAAGCTCAATTATATTTTCCAATTTTAGATTAGATTTTTATCAATCTATCTTCTAATCACCCCTAAATACAAACTCGATCACTTTATATCAAACAGCTCTACATCTAATTTTCATTGATGTCATATATTCAACAGCTTCTTTGTACCCATGTACCATATTTTTAGGACTATAAGATGCACCAGACCATAAGACACACCTAGGTTTTAGAGGAGGAAAACAGGGAAAAAAATTGTAGCAAAAAATGTGATAAAATATTTCATAACCTGTAATGCCGCTCCACCACTGGCCCCACCCCCACCCCACAGCGAGCCAGGTAGACTACATTCGGACTAAAAGACTCACCCCCGTTTTCCTCCCAAATGGGGGGTGCGTCTCATAGTCCAAAAACACAGTGCCTTTCACCTGCTTGCCATTTTTCATGTTTCCTAAAGCATTCACCCCCCTAAATCCCTAACTTCCACTTTGGCCCCTCATAAAGGCCCTAGCTGCTCTCACATGGATTGTCTAATCACAGCTTTCCTGGTCCCCAGACTAAACCCATGTAGACCAATGATATGCAATGATGTACCGCAAATCCCCAACTTGACTGAAAACTTTCATCGCTAACACCTTATATTCAAATGCCTTTGAGTATTAGGATGCAGTCAGTGCTCTTAGTTCCCTTGTGTGTAAAATGGAAATAAAAATGACACTTGGCATTAGAATACAAGTGAAACTAATAAGAAAAAATACTGAACGCAAACTGTATTTGAAAAATAAAACAACCAAGTTATATACTTAGCCTATAAGACATGCACTGGGTCAGAGCATGTAAGAGCATTTAGCATCTGGAGGAAACCTCGCTATGTGTACATGAAGTGTCCTGAAATCAATGGGTTCACTCTCAATGGTTTATTATATTTATTCTTGGTGTTGGAAACAAGCATGTAATTGATCATCATAACATCTTTAAAAATTCAAACTTCACAAATTCAAATAACACAATGAAATATTCAACTCTTGTGAAACTGTATCTCATCTTGTTTTTTATACCTGTATACCAGCAGTTTTCCAGCCCTTGCAAAAAGAAAGACAATCACAAGGGACTGTGGTCCAGATTACATGAGGAGTTTGTCTAAAATGCTTGCATTGCCTTCTGCCACTCTGCCACACTGTGAAACATATATCCATATAGATCTATATCAACATTAATTATTTTTGGCATTGTTGACATGATTGGACATTTTTTTTGCCTTATCTTCTCACTCTTGTTACCCAAATCTTCTAGTCTGCATGTTTCTTTTACTATTGCATTATTTTAGATCACTGTTACTCTGCCTGATTAAGTCACTATCCATTTTAGAATATGATAACCAGATAACTTTTGAAAGTTCCCTATCTCGTTATCTAAGAGGAATAGTTTTAATTATTAAGATAATATTTTCCACATACTCTTTTGTTCATATAATTCACACTTGCCTGTATTCCTAACTGGTTTTATCAACTTTTATAAACATTAGGTAGCTAATAACTGCCTTAGACAGGTTACTTCACTTTCTTACGGTTTCCCAGAGAGGTGAGCTCTCTCAGATAATGAACATTTTTTAATTTCTTAAATTATTATTTGGCATAAGAAAATATCAATTATTTCTGGTTATTACAGTTTATTTTAACTGAAAATTTTACAGTACATAAGAAAGTATTTACCAGATCAATAAGAAAACTGCCTTAATCCCACTATAAGAGTTTCAAATGTACAAGAGGTAGTCAATATAAAGAGATCATCAATACATTAGATGAAGTAAGTTTCTGCTTGGTACATGAAGTGTGTAATATGTGATTTCTAATGAAAATAAAAACTGGATTTGCCCAACTGAATTGTGGGACTGACACATAAACATATCCTTTGTATGCAAGACAAGTCATAAATATCTCAGTATGGTACTAGATAACTTCAAAATGACATAAGTTTTTATAATCTACAACCTTGTTTAAAATTATATGGTATTACACAGTGTTTCATGTGTGGAAATTTGTTAATGAAAACTGAAGAACCAACAAAGTAAAAAATCAAAAAACAGAGAAAAAGGGCATTTTGGGCAGAAAAAAAAAGACAATCAAGAGCAACAGTTCTGAAACATTTCAAATTTTCTTAATCATTGGTATGCATGATTGCTTATGTATTGCTTTATTTAACCAGACCTATAAAATTTTTCTTTCTCTTTATGCCCCGGCTACTAGGAAACTCAGAGAGAAATCTGGTACTCAACTACAGAAACCATATTATAGTTCTTATACACATATTTTTCTCTTCTATCTTATCTCCATAGCCCTGATTGTGTATTTCTATCACCATATTTTATACATGTTGTTACTAAGAATCCATTCCCAAATCATTCCAGAAACACCAAAGTCCCACCTCACCTGCTCCACTCCCTTTCAATCTCCGTCATATCTTCATCTAGCATTTCCCTGAACTAATGTCACTCCTTGCTTTTCCTTAAACACAAAACATGCTTTCACCTCAGGCCACTGCATCTGCTGTGCCCTACCTGTAAGTCTCTTTTCTCCGTATAGCTATTGGCTTGCCTCTTCACTCCTTTAAATTTTCTCAAAAATCAAGCTATCAGAGGGGTCATCTTTGACATCCTTTATAACAAATAACCTATGCATCTTGAAAGTTTAACTATAATGTGACTCTCCATGGTACAATAAAAATGTATTTGAAAAGTCAAAGAAACAAATAATCTACACCTATGTAGACATACACAGATAAATATGATACATATGTATATATGACATGTATATACACCTATATATGATAAACAAACTCCACCTATATACCATACTCTTATCTTCTAGACATACTTTTTTACATATGTTTATCACCATCAAAACTGTAAGTTGCATTAGAGTCAGGACTTCCCTTTGGGTTTCTTTGTTGGTTTCTTTATTAAAAGTGCCTTGAACAGCCCTAGCTGGTGTGGCTCAGTGGATTGAGCACGGGCCTGTGAACCAAAGGGTCGCTGGTTCAATTCCCAGTCAGGGCACAGGCCTGGGTTGCAGGCCAGATCCCCAGTGGGGGACACGTGAGAGGCAACCACACATTGATGTTTCTCTCCCTCTCTTTCTCCTTCCCTTCCCCTCTCTCTAAAAAGTAAATAAATAAAATAGTTTTTAAAAAGTGCCTTGAACACAGAAGATACTCAATATTTGGTAAATGTAAAAATAACCAAATAGATAGATAAAAGATACAGGATCTAGACATGTGAATTATATACACTGATGTATTAGGATAGAAGAAAACAATGTGAATTCAAAAGTAGCAAATGCTCTAGTGCTGTGTCTTTCCACCAAGAAATTGACATCATCCTAGTTGCAAAACAGAAGTTATAAAATCCAATTTAATTTTGTCTCCTTGCTATTTCAGCTTAATTTAAATTCCTCCCCAATTTTACTTGCTTCAACTTTAAATCATTCCAGAAAAAAAATGATCTCAAGTAAATGTTTCCTGGTTTAGAATGAGCAGGGTTTTTAGGAAAAAATAATGCATGTCTCACAAAGAAGATGGAATCGAGGTGGCTCACATCAAGCCAAACACCAGGTAAAATGAAAGGATTCTCAGTAAAAGCCGTGTTTCTTACCTGATGGGAGAGTTTGGAGTCCTGAAATTCTGTAATAACATTATCTGTTACAGGAAATTAGGCAAATGAGAGCCAATTAACCCTCTGGACCACAGCCAAGGTAGCAGAGCAGACACAAACAGAAGTTTACTTGAAAGTATCACAGAAAGCCCCTGGCCTTATCTGCTCACCTTACTTTTTTCCCTTGTGGAAAGCTTCTTTGTAATGATATAACGAAGATAAATACATCTTAATATTCTAGATATCATGCAGCAAAATGAATGAGAGAACAATATTTCGGAAGAAAACTGGAGGGAAGATGTAATGGCTTCTGGTGTTATTTGAGTAGAAATCATTTACTTCTTTGGGTTTAAAAGAATAGCATTTTCAAAATGAACAGCATTCAAAAGAATAGCATTTTCAGTGCTTGGTAAACCAGCTCTCCAAAATTTTATCTATAGGCCATAGTTTGATGGTTGAATGATTTCTTCATCTTTTTCTAACAAGTGAGAAGCATGCATTAATGCCCATCCTACTTTCATACAAGTTCATTAACTTGGACATCACTAGGATGTTCATCAACTACTGTTAATGATTTAGTGAAATCTTTGTTGTTCCCATTTCTCAATTGCCATTTTCTTCGTGACATCCTTTAGGACTGCCTGTTTC
>PVKM010002508.1:0-64381 GCA_004027735.1 Carollia perspicillata | reverse complement strand
GGGGTGCTACAGAGGTAAAGGCAGAGGATGAGGCTGGGCAGGGAATCAGCTAATGAGCAGCTTTGCATATTACATGAAGATTTTTGGATTTTTCCCCCCATAGGCAGCAGGAATGCACTAATGAACTTGAAGCAAGCAATAATGAGATTCGCAGGTGAGAAAGCTCACTCTAAAGACAGTGTTAGCAGTTGACTGCAATAACTTAAGGAAGAAACCACTTGAGCTTGAATCCAGGTGGTGACAGGAGGGATGGCGAGGAAGGAAGAACAGAGTCAAGAGGTGTAAGAACTAGCACCAAGGGGCATTTTAGAAATGGCTTTTATAGTATTATGTATATGAATTAAGTGAACTTAAATATATAGACTTGATGCAAATATACAGTCAACATATATGTTTAGCAAATATGTTATATATGATATATTATAATGAAAGGGCTTAGTATGGTGCTTTGTATCTAGTGGACATTTGTCAGTTTAACTAATTATCACTAATGTTTGTGTCCAAATTGGTGCTATCCCCTCCCTTTTCCAGCAATATTTATGGACTAGCTTTTCTGTTTCATTGATCTGCCTGTCATTTCCTGTTCCATTATCTCACTATCTTCATTATTGGAGCTTTTCAGCATGTTTTACTAGCTGGTAGGCTGAGTCCCTTCTTGGCCCCTCATCAAGCATTTCTCGGATGTCCTATTTATCTCTATTATGAGGCTGGCTTCCTCGGAAAGGCTCTGCACTCTCCCGGGCAGGCATGGAAGTGGGCCAAGAATAAACCTGGAATTATTGCTCTCTATTCAGCTTATGGCTGCAGCACCCTGATTGTCTATAACTTCCATCAACTTCCAAATGCTTTAGCATCGTGGAGTCTTTCTGGGGCTCTCGGGCCTTGAGGAGGCATTGAGCCTTCCTGCAGAGACTACCTAATACCCGCTTGTCCAACTAAAGGCCCTGTGACATGACGACTCTCTGGCTCTGTGTGCGTGAGTGTGTATGTGTGTGTGGTTTTCTCACACTGGGCTGTGGCTGCTGAGCTGATGGGCAACTTCCTGATTTGACAAGGCCCCAGGTTGCATTTGGTGCAGCCTCTTTCTCTTCTGGAAACATCTGTTCCATCTGTTTTAAGTACCATCCCTATTTCTGAAAGAATAATGCTGGCTACCTCTAAACTAGTAAGTTTAAATTGTGACCCCAGAAAAACTTATGTCCTTAGTTGTGTGAAGGGAGGGGAGAAGGCAGCTAGGAGCTGATTTAGAACTTTGGCTCTTTACTTTTGCCACCACTACAGAACCTTCGTAGCTTGGGTGCAACTGCAGACAGATGTGGGCCAAGTGATTCACCCTTGCTGTGTAGGCATCAAGCATGTGTACCTCCAGCTCCCTGAGCTCCATGGACACAGAGCTGCTCCATCATCCACATGAGATGTTGTACAGATATTAGGTGTTGACTGCACTAGAAGGAAATTTCTAAAATTTCAGAAATGGAGGTTCTTTTTATTACTTAAGGTTTGGAAAATTTGATGACTGTTTGAGAAAAAAAAAGTTTAGAGCCTCACCTCCCAGTATATACAAGGTCATCCAGAAAGTACCCAGCCATGTGCTATGAAAAATAGAGACATTTATTGACAAGGATACACGATACAAGAGACATTGTACATAGGACAATGATGCCTCAGTCCCCTTCAAAGTAGGCACCTTGGGACCTCACACAGTTCTCCCAATTGACATCAGTTGTCCCATTGTATTTTCCTGAATCTCATCAATGGTCTGAAATCTCCTTACTTTCAAGGGTGATTTTAGTTTTGGGAAAAGCCAGAAGTCCCAGGGCACCAAGTCTGTGCTGTAGTGGGCCTGAGTCACCTGGGTGATTTGATGTTTCACCAAAAATCTCTGCATGAGATGGGATGCATGAGCTGGCACATACTCATGATGAAGCTGCCAATCACCAGTTGCCCATAGCTGTGCCCTTCTGAATCATCCAAGTAGTTTCCACAGAGCAATGTTCAAGATTAATGCAAAATGTGATGCAGATTCATCGCTCTACTTGCTCAGTTATTTTGAATGTGATAACCGCACAATACACATGCTCACTCAGTGGCATCTACCACCCCAATGACTAGTACAGTGAAGTTGTCATTGTTCACACATGTGCATTCCAGTCCACTCTCCTTGGCTGCCAGGTCACATAGATGTCATGCAAACTGTTTTCATTACATGAACAATGGCTGGACTTTTTCTGGACAGATCTGGCATCCTGCCTTTTTTTAGTACCCTGGAAGCACTTACTTTCCTGGCATCGCCATCTGCAGGGTCACCAGGGCCCTTTCCACTGCCAAATCAAACTACATTTCCCAGACTTGCTTTATCTGTGACATCAGTGTGGACTCCCTTCCTCTTTATGAATATAAACATACCATCATAGTAATCTTACCCTCTTCTCCTAATAGATGTTTTTCTCATGGATTTTCAATTTTCTTTATTGACATCACTTTGTAATAAATGGCCCCAAATTCAATCTCCAGATCTTTTCTGTAATCATCCATATACTCAACAGATTCTAAGACCTTTTAATGTGTCAGGCACCAAGATGACCACATCCCTGCTCTTAAAGAGAATACCAGAAGTCTTCCCACAGAGATAGGTAGGATGCTATGCCTGTCAGGATTCCAGCAGGAAACAGATGGCACACTAGACAGGGTGAGTGAAGAGATTTAGCAAAACATTTACAAAGGTTTGGGCAGAGTTAAGGGAAATCAGCAAGGAATGACAAGGGACAGTGAATTACTCTAAAGCTGGCAACGGAGGAGGTTGCCATGCCAAGGACCAAAGGGGCCAGAGGAGGGAGCAGATGACAGAACACGGGCTTAGCTATGACCCTGGATGAAGCCTAGGAGAAGGCTGCCTGATTGCAGCTAGGGTGTGAAAGAATGCAGCCTCTACCACCAATGCCCATTGGGAGGGAGCTGGGGGAATAAATGCCCCAACCTCTCTCTCTTTCTATTCATCAGTCTCCTCAAGTTGTCACTGTTGGTTGAGCCCAACCCAAAGCAAGGGAGCCTTGATGCTATCTATACAGGTCTCACTCCTGGAGCACGTAGCTGGGAAAAAGGTGGAGAGTGGATATGGAGAGAAACATGAAGAATGGTCAGTATAGGTGCTATGAGATGACTGACTTATTCTTCCTTTTTCCTCATCATCTTGTCCAATAACACTCCTTGGCTCTGCTGCCTTCAGCTAAGATAACTCAGGGGGCACTGCCTGACACAGAAGAAGGGAATCCAAGGCCTGGTGCCAAGCAGCCACCCCACTCTCTTCCCTCTCTTCTTTTTCCCTTTGCCAATTGCAACTTCCATGCCTACAAGTTCATATGGTCTGCAGTGGCTGCCACTGCTCCTGGCCAAAGAGCAAAGTGTTCTTTCAGAAAAGAAGGCTTCCTGGTTCATGGAGTCATCCCAACTCACACCCATGGCAACTTTTCCCAGCAAAGTGAAGACCAACTCGAACTTTGTTGATGATCTTGAACTCTTATTTATCTTTGCCAACAGTTTCCTGGACCTGCTAAGTTAGCACATTAAAATGCCAGTGAAAATTTTTGCTGCCTTGTTAAATCTTGCTGGCAGGTTAAACTGGGGGGAAGTAGGAGCATGTGGACCACAAAACATAATTCCTCGTTGTCACATCACACTGTGAGGAATGATCTTCTTAAGGCTGCTAAATGGGCGACTTTCATAATGGAGGAAATGATGACACAGGAAGGAGAATAAAATCTCACTGGGAGCCCTTGTTCCCAGTGTTTCCTTGGTGGGATTAGCATGCACCCCTGACCTTCATTCCAATGCCATTTTATACTAAATTCCCTCTCCAGCCCTTCTGTCTGCATCGGAAAGGCTGCCCACAGAAGTGTGCTGGGCCAGCACGTCTGAGATGCGCTTTCACTCCGAGGTAGTATTTGATAACTTGGGATTGGAAGCTATCTCTTTAGACTGGACAAAAAAAAAATGCTATACCATGAAGGGAAGAAAAAGACATGCCGACCAAACCACACAGATGAAATAAGAGAAAGAATCAGATGGTTTCCACTGAAGCTGCTGAGCTGAAGGCCAGTTCTGCCCCACTCCAGTAGTTTCCTTCCTTGACTCTTGGGCCTCATGCTGGCAGGGGAACCGCAGAAGGCTGAGTTTGTGGCTTGTAAGAAAAGGAAGCAAGTACTGGGGAAGGAAAAGGGTAACTCGGGGTGAATGAACAGAAGTACATAAAACCAGAAGAAAAACCACCATCAGTGCTCTCTTTTGAATCTTTTTAAAAATCATGCAATAGTCACACATGTACGCATGTGTTACATACATGTCAGATATTATATCATGATTACTAATCATGGCCACCTCCCAGCTTTATAATGGAGCATCACCAGACCTTCTAATTTCCTTTGTATGTCCTTCCCCGGTCATAATACACTCTTTTTTGTGGATGTCCATAGTTTCGCTACATAAGTTTATATCTCTAAGCCACATTTTGATTAGTTTTTGAAACTTTGTATAAATGGAATTAAGTGCATTTTTTGATGCTTACTTTTTGCTTTACATTGAGTCTATGATATTCTCCTATTTATCTGTAAGCCATTTGTTTTCATTGCTGTATAATATTTATTCACTACCATTTATTTACTGCTTTTCATCATGTTTTTGATGTTAGGCTCTTCTTCCCTACAGTCTTTCTCGAATAGATCATTTGTGTGTGTGTTCAGGGTTGGGAGGAACATTGTATTCTGTCTCCATTACTTTTGGATGGTCAAATAATTAATCCTTCTGAGCCTCCATTATCTCTAAAATGATCATGGTTATATCTACCCTGCATATCTCATAGGAAAATGGATATAAAAGCATTGAAAAAATGTAAGTCCAAACAATAACCAGCACTGAGTGGAGAGAGAGGGGTCAAATGGGTGTACGAAGACAAGCAGGAAGTTTAACCAGTTGATGATGGTTCCGTAATTGTTTCAGCCTCAGTTCCTTGAAGTCTTGAGCTTCAAATGTAGCTTCGATGACAGAACAGGCCTCCAGAGCAGAGAAGAAATAAGCTGTGAAGTGTGCGATTCCTGCTGCGGATACTGTGGAAGTATACTCGAGGAGTGTGCTCAGGGAACACTTCCGAGTGTTGTCTTGGTGCTTCTCGCTGCTCAACATTCACCCTCCCGATTCCCACCTTTACCCAGCCTACCGCCCCCTCCATGCCGATGGTGCCAGGTTCACATCTGGGGCCTCCTCGGCCATCTGAACTTCCATTTGTGTGTGTTTCAGTTCCCCACTGGACATCTGATCCTATGTGAGTGTCCTGTGGGTACCCCATGTACCCCAGGTAGAGAATGGAACTCCTCAAGCTTTCTTCTGTATGCTCATCCTCGTGAGTCATTTCACCACGCAGGCCTTCCGCTGGAAATCCTAGGCTCACTCACTTCTTCCCTCTCCCTCTCCATTACATTTGTCTGTCTCCTGTCTTGGGATGGAATCTCTTAAGTATTTCTCAAATCTCTGCTTTCCTATTGATCACTACCACTGCCTTAAAGCGGACCCTCCAATTTCTTGTTTGGGCTGCTGCAACAGTTCTGGAACTAGTCTCCTTATCTGTCACTGAGCTCAGGTCCATCCTCTTTCATATCTATGACTATATCCAGAACCCAGGCCTATCCTCCTTTGTCAGCCAGGGAACTTTAACAAAGTCACTACATTCTCAGACTCAGTGTCCTCATTTGTCACCTAGAGATGATTCTAATACCTTCCTCATGGAGTTATCAGATCAGATGACACAATGAATGAGTTTAAGTAGTGCTTAATAGGGTTCCGAGCACACAATAGATGCTCAATAAACAGTACTGGTCATTGCTGTTAGTGCCTAGGCCTGTCCTTGTTCTATCCACCTTCTGGGTAAAATTCTAGATTCAAGAGAGTCAGGGCTGGGTTCTGACTTCCATGGGCCCTGGGAACTTTGGCCTTCATGGGTTCCTTCCACAATAAAAAATATTAAAACTGGTGTTATATGACTGCATTGTTATGATTTTAAAAGAAAATCAAACCTTTTTCTGGGTCCCTAAATATCCTGGGGTACCTGAGCCTTGTGTCTGCTGTGAGGAATAGATAAATCCTCCCTGAAAGGAACATGTGCACCCTCTCTTTCTGTCTCTCTCTTTCTTCCCTCCCTCCCTCCTTCCCTCTTCTTCCTCCCTTCCTGTCTTTCTTTTGTGTGTAAGTGATTAAGTTTTTTCTTTTGTTCATTATTGCTTTCTTTAGGTTTCCTCTCTTCTTGATATTACTACTTGTATTAGATACTTACCTCATTAATTATCAGCCTTTCCTCCCCTCTGCCAATATATGCATTGACAGAGTTCCTTCCAAGTGTTATTTTAACACTATCCTAAAAGTTCTATCAGTTTCATGTATCTTCTAGTGGCACGCTGATCAATTACTTGAGACATGATTGTTTTAAAAGACTTTTTAAATTGCCAAAATGTGTGAGCTCCTTGTGGTATTTTAATATTAGTTTCTGTTTTTTTAAATTGCTTTATGTTTAGAGATTATCTGTAAGATAGGGAGACTTATCTGTAGTTTGTCGATTGTTTGAGTGTCCCATACGCCCTTCTAGGGAACGTGTACTTATTAAGTCAGCTGCAGGGCCCATCAGATCAAGATTGTTAATTCCGTTCTTTAGTTCTTCTTTTTTTTGCTAAATGTTTTTCCTTCTGCTCTGTTGAGTACTCAGAGATATGTTAATATTTGCAACTGTGATTGTGCTTTTGTTGGTCTGTGTTGTAATGTGTCCATTTTTGCTATATGTGATTTGAAACTACACTACTAGGTGCATGGTAGTTTATAATTCTTTCCAGGTTCCTGGTGGACTGTTACTTTTCCATTAGGTAATGACTGAGCTTATCCCCATAAGGCTGTTTGCCCTTAATTCTGTTTTATCTGATATTAAAAGGGACACTCCACCTTTCTTTAGGTGATTGCCTGGTACGTATTTTCTCTATCCATTTTGACTCTGTTTTTTCTCTCTCTCTCTCTCTCTCTCTCTCTTTGATATTCATTGTATTAGTTTCCTGTGCTCTTTTTTTTCTTTTCTTTTTATTTTTTACCAATTGTTCACAATTTTGGTGGTTTAAAACAACAGAAGTGTATCATCTCACAGTTCTGGAGGCTAGAAAACCAACATAAAGGTTCGGCCAGGCCATGGGGACGAATCCTTTCATGCCTCTTCTAGCTTCTGGGAGTTGTGGACAGACCCTGGCGTTCCGTGGCCTGCAGCTGCACCCCCCGTTTCTGCCTCCCTCATCAAATGGCCTTCTTCCTTCTACATGACTGTCTCTATCTCTGTGTCCAAATGTCTCTCTCCATGTAAGAATATCAGCAATCTTAATTTGATTATGCAAAGACCCTTGCTTGTATCCAAATAGGTTCTCAAAACAGCTCTTGGGTAGACAGGGGAACCTCATACCTTCATAATTAAGAATTGTTAGGAAACATTTAAGGCATAAAAAGGTTTCATGTCTGGTGCATAGATGAGCCCTAACACTCCGGCCTTTAGTTAATGAGAAACCCCTCCTTCATCCCCTCCCAGCAGGTAAAGGCTCCACTCTGATTTTAACTTACCTCTGAGAGTTTCCCTTTCTTTCTTGCAAGCTGAGCTATGAATTTAAAATATTTTAAAAGTTTTTTGAGTCAGCAGTTCTAGGTGCTTTACTGGAAAGTTCTCATGTTATTTTAGCCTTCCATCTTGCTGGAAACAGAATTGTCTATCAGAGTAGGTTTTTAAAATAGTTTTATTGAAATTTTTCACATACCATGTCATTCATCCACTTAAAGAGTACAATTTAGTGAGTTTTCACTCCAGATTATTTCCATCACTCAAAAGAACCCACACATGCGAGCAGTTGCTCCCCATTTCTTCCCTTAACCCCCTCAGTCCTAAGCATATGCTAATCTACTTTGTGTCTCTAAAGATTTGCATGTTCTGTACATTTCATGGAAATAGAATCAATCAATATGTGCTATTTGCTGACTAACTTTGTTTACTTGCATAATGTTTTTAAGGTTCATCCATGTGTACATATATCACTCCTTCATTATTTTTTATTGCCAATTATATCCCTTTGTATGGATATTTCACATCTTGTTTATCATTCATCAGTTAATGGGCATTTCGTTACATGAATTCTGTTGCTTTGGACATTTGTTGTATGAATTTTTATGTAGGTATATCTCTTCATTTCTTTTTTTTTAAAGATTTTATTTATCTTTACAGGGGAAGGGAAGGAGAGAGGGAGAGAAACATCAATGTATGGTTGCCTCTCATGCATCCCCCGCTGGGAACTGGCCTGCAACCCAGGCATGTGCCCTGACTGGGAATTGAACCGCGATTCTTTGGTTCGCAGGCCCGTGCTCAATCCACTGAGCCACACCAGCCAGGGCTCTCCATTTCTTTTGGGTATATACCTAGGAGTGGACTTGCTGGGTCATCTTACATCTTGCAGAACTGCCAAACTATTTTTCAAAGTAGCTGCTGCATTCTACACCCCCCTAGTAATGTAGGTTTAAAACCTAGCATAGGTGTTTGTACTTGACATGGGGAGAGTTCTCCGAGATTTTTTGAGCATGGTGAAAGTAATGTTATTGGAATGCTCATTGCACATTGATGTGCAACAAGACATTAAAGACCAGGAAGCTTGTAGGAAGTGCAGGAGTAATTGGATTCTCAGCTGATGGTGCCTGTATTTGGGCTGGTGGCAGGCAGAAAAGATGGCAGAGTTCCTGAAGAGCATAGTGGACAATGGAGAAGATTCTCAGGCAGAAAAATAATGTTTACCTGAGTTAGACTCTGGGATGCTTGCTCAACCTTTGCTTTCTAATCTTGGTATCATAGTAAATAAATTTCTTCTTTTAGAGAAGCAAAGAAGGGAATGACCGTAAGTCTTGCCATTATGTGATAAAGGGAACCATGTGATCTGAGCAGACCTGTGGGCTTTTGACTTGCCTGGAGATGCCTTCCTGAGAGGTCGGGATCCTCCTAGGCCAGGTGGGCCGCCCACTGTGAAGGCTGAGGGAGCTGTCTACAGCCCTAGTCCATGTTCTTCCTGCCAGTGGCAGAAGTGAGTCTTTTGTGGATAGAGTCCTGTGGTGTGTGTGTGTGTGTGTGTGCACTGAGTAGCTTGGGCATTTGAAATGGCCAAATGGAATGAGAGCACTTAACAGCAAAAGTTTTCTAGCTAAGTAATAAAACCTCTCATAACTCTAGGATTCAAAAGTTGTCCATCAAGCTCTTTATGATATAATGGAACAATACTTATAAAGCTGCCACCATCCAGGGAGCTTGCAGTTGCCCAGTGAGGCTTGTAACAGGGGCCTCCTACTCTACTTGGCACTATCTTCTCTTTTATGGGGTTTTATCCTCTGTGATTTATTCTCAAGTATTTTGTATTCACTTTGCCATTTAGATGAAACGTAAGTAAAACCATAAGGTAAAGAACTCTGTCAGGCTGTTACACACTTTAAACTCATGATAAAATCAATCTGTATATTGTCCTCTGTTCAAATGAAGTAAAAACACCTGCATTTTGCAGTTTCCTGTTACCAACTTTTCTTGCCCCGTGTTGTATCAAGTGTCTCCTGGCCTAGCTGACATTGGTGGAGAGAGGCCAGCAGGCCCCAGTTCTATCCCATGTCCTGTGTCCGCCTCGGTTCCCATTTCTTCCAGTCTGTGCACTCTCTTTTATAGGCCCCAGTGCTCAAAAATGGAGGGAGTTTTCTCACTGGTAACAGGACCTAATCCCATAACTCACTATTGCTTTGCTCTTTCTCTCAATATAACTGTGTTCAGAGCATATTCCTGAGACTGATAAAATGAGGATATGTTTTTTTTCCTGTGACAAATAATGGTAAAGTTTCCATTGAAGCTGCCTCTGAACTTAAATGATCCTGGTATGGTGGTTTTGAAATAATTCTTTTTTCCCCTCTTTTCTTTCAGGCTTATCCAAATCCCTTGGGCTCATTGAAGGCTATGGTGGGCGAGGCAAAGGGGGCCTTCCTGCTACCCTTTCCCCAGCTGAAGAGGAAAAAGCCAAGGGACCCCATGAGAAATATGGCTACAATTCCTACCTCAGTGAAAAAATCTCACTGGATCGTTCCATTCCCGATTATCGTCCCACCAAGTAAGTTCTAATTTGGTCATGCAGAGGACCTGGCTGGATCATGTGGGTGATACAGGCCCAGTCTGTGACATTTTCTCATGGTACTTGTAACTAGTGAGGTGACTTTTATCTCATTCTCCTCCACAACCAATAAACTGAATAGTGTTGATTATGAAATAATAACTAAGTAAAAAATTACATTTTAATAAAAGCCAGAAACACGTAGAAAGGTCTGCAATACAAAAATAATTTAAATAAAAGCAGAGATCAGTTCTGGCCAAGATGGAGGTGTAGGTAGACATACTGTGCCTCCTCGCACAACCAAAATAAGGACAACAACAAAAAACAACCAGAACTGACAGAAAATCAAACTGTATAGAAGTCCAACAAACAAGGAGTTAAAGAGGCAACATTCATCCAGACCGGTAGGAGGGGTGGAGGCAGGCAGCTGGGCAGAGAAGACTCGTGGCCAGGTGGCTGCTGGCAGACTGGGTGGTACCACATTTGTGTGCTGATAAACCAGGAAGAACAACTGGGGAGCAAGACAGACAGTGAAACCCAGGGTTCCAGTGTGGGGAAATAAAGCCTCAAAACCTCTGACTGAAAAAACCTGTGGGGGTTTAGGAGGCAGGAGAAACTCCCAGTCTCACAGGAGAGTTCATTGGAGAGACCCACAGGGTCCTAGAACATACACAAACCTATACACCTGGGAATCAGCACCAGAAGGGCCCAATTTGATTGTGGGTAGCAGAGGAAGTGACTGAGAACTGGCAGAGAGTGGAGCAAGTGCCATTGTTCCCTGTCAGACCCCTTCCCCACATACAGCATCACAATGCAGCGACATGGGTTGCCCCACCCTGGTGAACACCTAAGGCTCCACCCCTTACAATGTAACAGGTGCACCAAGACAAAAAAATGGCCCAAATGAAAGAACAGATCAAAGCTCCGTAAAAAATACAGCTACATGACAAAGAGACAGCCAACCTATCAGATGCACAGTTCAAAACACTGGTTATCAGGATGCTCCAGGAACTCACTGGGTACTTCAACAGCATAAAAAGGACCCAGGCAGCAGTGAAGTTCCCATTTTGTGAAATAAAGAAAAATCTACAGGGAACCAACAGTGATGGGAAGGAAACCAGGACTCAAATCAAGGATTTGGAACAGAAGGAAGAAATAAACATTCAACCAGAAAAAAAATGAAGAAACAAGAACTCAAAAAAAAAACGAGGAGAGGCTTAGGAACCTCCAGAACATCTTTAAACACTCCAACACATGAATCGTGGGGGTACCAGAAGGAGAAGAGGAAGAACAAGAAATTGAAAACTTATTTGAACAAATAATGAAGGAGGACTTCCCCAATCTGGCAAAGAAAACAGACTTTCAGGAAGTCCAGGAAGCTCAGAGAGTCCCATAAGAAGTTGGACCCAAGGAGGAACACACCAAGGCACATCATAATTACATTACCGGCAAAAAGGGGTAGAAAGAAGTATTCAAAGTCATGAAAGGCAAGGACCTTCATCCAAGATTACTCTATCCAGCAAAGCCTTCATTTAGAATGGAAGGGCAGATGAAGTGCTTCCTAGACAAGGGCAAGTTCAAGGAGTTCATCATTACCCAGCCCTTATTATATGAAATGTTAAAGGGGCTTATCTAAGAAAAAGAAGATAAAAAAAATGAACAGTAAAATGACAACAAACTCACAGCTATTAACAACCGAACCTAAAAAAAACAAAAACAAACTAAGCAAACAACTAGAACAGGAACAGAACCACAGAAATGGAGATCACATGGAGGGTTATCAATAGGGGAGTAGGAGGGGGAGAGAGGGGAAAAAGGTACAGAGAATAAGTAGCATAAATGGTAGGTAGAAAATAGATAGGGTGATGTTAAGAGTAGTATGGGAAATGTAGAAGCCAAAGAACTTATATGTACAACCCATGGACATGAACTAAAGGGAAGGAATATGGGTTGGAGAGGGTGTTCAGGACAGAGGGGAATAAAGGAGGGGAAATGGGACAACCGTAATAGCATAATCAATAAAATGTATTAGAAATATACATATACACTTAAAAAAAGACAGAAATCACCATGATCTCATTACCTAGAATAGCAACTGGTAAAATCTTAGTATATTATCTTCAAGTCTATTTTCTCTACAGATTATGAGCATGTGATATTTTCTTTATCTTTTTTTTAAGTCAACATTATTTTGTGAGCATTTCCTGATGTTATTGGTTATGATCACTATTTTCATTGTTCAAGATTTATATTATTTTTAATTTTTTATTATAAATAACATTTTGATGAATATTTTCCATTTAAGTCCTTATGTATATTAATTTCATATTTGTTTTCTTAATCCACACTTGGTAATGTATAATTCTTAGATCACATTGTAGGAATATTTTTGGAGGCTCTAGACACATATCATGATATTGCCCTACAGAAAGTTTATGGCAATCTCCACCCCTTTTGGAATTTTACTTGGCCCTTCCCAAACTGGGTGCTACCATTTAAAAAATGTTTTGCAAAGCTGATAGGTTAGAAAGTACCTCCCACGATTGTTTCTGCTTATATTGTTTTGTCTGAGATTCTTACTTTTTAAACAGCTTGTTTGCTCCTTAGTTGTCTTACGGAAGGTCCTTGTTCTGTGCACTCAGATTTAAGAATTATTTATTTGCTCCTTGTGAAATAGAGAAATGAAATTGCTCATGGAATCAAGATGCTGGAGGAAAACCTATTTTCTAGGCAGGAGTCCACTTTGGCATCTCAAACAGATTTTTTGCTTTCTGTACGGTTTGTAGTGTCTCTCTTTTTCCATTCGGAGTGTGCCCTTGTTTAGAGCAGATTATTTGTTTTTCAAATGGGCTTTGTACAAATCAGTTAAGTATCCTGGTTACTGAGAAAAATAGATTTGAGATAAAGAAAATTATCTTAAATGGATTTAAAATTGCAGGATTAGCTGAGGAACCTGTTCAGTCTCTCTCCCTGCCTAATAAGCATATATTCATTTGAATCACTAAGAAAACATACAACACCCCTGTTGGAAGCTGTTTTGTATTCCTGGACTTTTGCTCTCAAAAACATCTGACTGTTTTCATTTTCTGGTACTCTCTGATTAGCCTTCCTTATTTGGACATTGGCAAATAAACAGAGTCATAATTTTTTCACTCCTACAAGAATAAAAATGCTTCTAACATGGAGCTACTGGAAATGGGTCAGTTGAACAAATATTAGTGAGTACCTATTATGTGCCAGATGTTCTTCCCCACTCTAGAGGCAGAACATCAAATAAGATACAGGTCTTACCTACTTACTATTTGTCTAGGGTGGGAGACAGATGTGCAGGCTGATCTATTCAGCACAGTGTGGTCTACGTGGGGTGTAGTAGGTCAGAGACAAACATAGCTTGTGCAGGGAGGATGTGGGAAGGATTCCTGCTTAAGATAAAGCCTGAGCTTAATTTTGAAGGACCAATAAAGGTTGGAAAATTGAAGAAAGGAGAGGACTAAGGGCAGACTAGGTAAGGGAACAGTAAGATCAGACTTAGGGGTACATAAAAACATGGTGTGCTCAGGGAAGAATACATAGCTCCATTGCTCTGTAGTGTAGTATGGTGGTTTCAGCATCACCACTTATTTCTGGTCACTCCCAAAATTTTACTAAGATGACTAGAGAGCGTGGCAACCTGTAAGAGACAACTGAACAGGCGATGACAGTGGGGAAGAGTCACCTACAAAGTTTTAGAAGATGGAAAGAGGATGGATGAGAGGTAACTGACGGCAAACTGGATGACGTTGAGACCCAATCTCCTGGGTGGAGAGTGGGTAAGAGCAGAAGAATGCAGTCTAGTTATACCTCACAACACCAAAGGTTCTGGGTACTTCTGAAGGCTGGGAGGTGGATTGGAACAGAAGGATGGCAGTTGCATCTCCAGATCCTTTCTTCAACTCTGCACACCCGAGTCTTTCCTTTTCTACCATATTCTAGTGGAATATGGGAGGTATACTCTCTGGAGAAGGTGAACTCTGGGTTTTAGTTCATAAGATGTAGTCTAGGACGGAAGATAAGGTTGCATACTAAATGAGAACACCCTCAGCCTTATTATCCCTCAAGGTTTTTTATACCTTCATAGTAAGTGTTCAAAGAAGCCAGTCTGAGGAAACCATCTAGCCTAAGAAAAAGGCTAATATATCTGATACTTGGGGGTATACTCCCAGAATGATTGGGTTCTGCTCTTTAGCCATTATTAATAAGTTAGGCCTGTTGTTAAAGCTCCATCCGACTACACATGGCTGTTTTACTCTAAAATGAGAAAGGAGAGAGGATCCCCAGACATCTAGGAGAGTCTGTTATGAAAGGCCTCAGCAGCAACAAAATCAGAAAACACATTTGGAGAAAACAGAGACTACGAGCTTTAAAACTATAATTTGTGACATAAAGAAATCATCAAAAGTTGTGTTTTATTCACAGAACAAGAGCCAAGTGCTGTGTTAAAGTAACAATCAGAGAATTAAAAAAAAAAGAAAAAACAAGTCTTGGAAGTTATAAATGAGATAGAAACAATTCATGAAAAGGTTGGAAGGTAACATTGAGGAACTCTTCTAGAAGATAGAAAAATTAAAAAAATAAAAATAGAAAAAAGACTTAAAAAGAATTATACCAGTCAAGTAGTTTACCGTCAACTAATAGGAATATCAGAAAATGAACAGAGAAAACAGAGAGAAGAAAATCATCAAACAAATGATACAAGAAAATTCCCTGGAACTGTAGAGTTTATAGATTGGAGGTTCCCACCCAATGCCTACATAATTAATGAAAGGAAACAAAATTAAACCCAGATTAAGAAATGTAAATGTAAATTTTCAGAACAACATGGATGAAGAGCAAGTCCTAAAAGCTTTTAGTGGGAAAGGTGTCTTAAATACAGTTGGTATTGGATTTCTTAGGACAATATTAAAAACTAGGAGATAAGTTAAAAAGTTATTTTCAACTCACAATTCTATAGTCAGCTATAGAATAGTTTGGGCCAAGAACCATCACAAAGTATACAAATTACATTTCTATAGGGTGTCAACAAGTTTACCTTTCCTGAATCTGTTTTCAGGAAGTTACTCAAGGATATGCTCCAGTAAAACAAGCAAATAAAATAAGAAAGAGAACAATAATGGGATTGAGGAAACGGGATTCAAACAAAAGAGTACTGAAAGCAGATCCCAGAAAGATGCTGAAAGGCTGTTCCAGGGTCTAGCTGTGTAGCAGGCCAAGAGGTCAGCCACTTCCCATTGGAACAGGAGGATGGGGGGCTATTGGAGGTATATACCTAAGGGGACCGGGGTTTAGAATTATTTGAATCCTTGGTATTTTTGACTACATTAAAATTATTAAAAATTAATATTTTATTGAGGTATAATTGACATACAACATTTTATTTATTTCAGGTGTATGTTATAAAGATTTGATATTTGTTGACATTGCAAAATGACCATCACGTTAAGTCTAGTTAAAATCCATCACCACACATAGTTACAAAATTTTTTTCTTGTAATGAGAACTTTTAAGATCTATTCATAGCCATTTTCAAATATGAAATATAGTACTATTAACTACAGTCACCCTAGTGTACGTTAGTACCCCATGACTTATTTTATAACTGGGAATTTGTATCTGTTAGCTCTCTTCACCCATTCCCCCACCCCGACACCTCTGGCAACCACCAATATTTTTCTCTGTATATATGAGATTGTTTGTTATTCTTGTCAGCTTCCTCATATAAGTGAGATTGTATGGTATTTGTCTTTGTCTGACTTATATCACCGGATATAATGCCCTCAGAGTCCATTCATGTTGCCACAAAATGGCCAATGTTCATTCAGTTTTTATGGCTGAATAGTATTCGTGTGTGTGCGTGTGTTTGAGACATTTTCCTTATGTATTCATCTATCAGTGGACCTGTAGTTTTCCAACTTGGCTATTCCAAGTAATGCTACAATGAACATGGGGGTGCGTATATCTTTTTTGAATTAGTGTTTTAAATTTCTGTCAATAAATACCCAGAAATTTCATTTCTGGGTCATATGGTAGTTCTATTTTTACCTTTTGAGAACCATTTATACTGTTTTCCACAGTGGCTACACCAATTTACATTCCCACCAACAGTGCCCCAGGGTTCCCTTTTCTCCACATCCTCACCAACACTTACTATTTCTTGTCTCTTTGATAATACCCATTCTAACAGGTGTGAAGTGATATCTTATTGTGGTTTTGATTTGTATTTCCCTGATGACTAGTGATAGTTGAGAATTTCTTCATGTACCTGCTGGCTCTCTTTATGTCTTCTTTGGAAAAATTCAGATCCTCTGCTCATTTTTAAATTAGATTTTCTTCTTTTTCTTTTTGCTATTGAGTTGTATACTTTTTAAAATATATTTAGGAAATTAACCCCTTATGTTAGATATGGTTTGAAAATAGTTTCTCCAAATCAGTAAGTTGCCTTTTTACTTTGATGTTAGTTTCTTTTACTGTGTAGAAACTTAGTTTGATGCAATCTGACTTGTTTATTTTCTTCTGTTGCCTTTGCAAGATTTTTTAAACCATTCTTTCAGAAAATTTGGGACTGAATTAGTGGTTGACACAGAAAATAAAAGCTTATGAAAAGGCAAACCAATTATTAGGTACGCAAAAAACAAAAGTTCCTAAAGAAAGGAATTGCAATCCCATACACTCTGTGGCTTAGCTGTGAGCAATACAGTCATGCAAATGTAAATCATGGATATTTACTTAACTACTAGTTATGGTATAACTGTATTGGAAGAGAGAGGAGGCGACATGTGAGGTGGGTAGTGTAAGAAATTTAAATCTTCATCTTTAGAAATGGAAAATCAATTGAGAATGTCTAAAATTTATACATCAAGAAATAGTAGCATAATCATTGTTATTTAGAAATAAAGATTAGAGAAATGGAGTGAGACCATATATGTCTTGTTTTAATAAAACAGAAGTTTAATTAAGCAATAAGTATAAATCTATACCAACAAATTAAGTACAAGATAGGAAGGGTGAAAGTAGAGGAGAAGAAAGAGCTGGAGACGTAAGCTGAATGACAGGACCACGATGGCCTTTTTAGGCTATTCTGGCAGCTCTTTGGAGGAGGAATTTGGAGGTAGAATGAGATACAAATCTGAGAGCTTGCCCAGAGGCCATGAGCAGGGGCACCATTGTAAATTGTGGGCTTCAGAGCAGCCATTACCAAATTAACCTTTTTAATTGCAAATTAATCCTTGCTGTCCTGGAGTGGTAAAGGCCTTGCCTTTAGAAGCTGCTTTTTCTTGATATCTGAGCCCTGTGGATAGGGAGGGAGGCAGTTTTCTGGGTCCAGAGCCACTCCCAGTAGTCAAGAGCCTTCTTGTGAACCCTCCCAAAAGCTCTCCCAAGCTGAGAGGATTTAAATTGGCTGATTCCACTGCAAATTTTATGCAAAACCTCATGGTTCCTTTAATTTTTATTGTTTTATTATCATTAGACTACTCTTGAGAAAATTGGATCTCTTTTTAATATGAAGGAATTTTCAGGTAGTAGTGGGATTAACCATTTGCTGGTCATATTTCATGCAAATGGATTCCAAAGGTGCTTTTCATTTTACTTTAACTCTGTGATTTTTATTTCTTCCACTGGACAAATATTTTAAATTTATATGAATCCCAAACTGTCACTCTTTTCATTTTCCTTTCTTCGCTGCTTCGAAGCCGAGGGAGATAGCATCCCTCAGAACACTTATCAATATTCTGTTCTGCTCTGTTCCGTGACTCTCGTATTTCACTCCTCCATCTACTACAGTTTATTTTGAAAGTACACGGTATGTATCTTTTGTTTAAAATTTTTGTCCATGTTTTTTCAAAGTGGCTTTTTTCAAAAAATATTTTGTAAATAACTCTTTTCTTTCTTTTATCTGAAAGTGCTAAATGTACTACATTTTATGCTTTTGATATATGTCAGTGGGCTTATTTTCTGGGCTCTATGCTATTCCTTTGGTCTATATTTCTTTTCTTTCTTTTTTTAATTATTAAAAATGACTGTTGGCTGAAATCTCCAATCTGCCAGGCACTGTGCTGGCTGCCAGGAGTGGATCAGGTGCATCTGGGCTTCCTGGGAAATCAGAGGGAGAGTGGGTGGCAGTGACTCTTCACAGTCCTCAGGGTGGGTTGCTCTCACCAAGACAAGGAAATGTGCTGTCCTGGGGGAGTCAGAAGGCAGGCAGCACAGAGGTGACCTCGGTCTTAAGGGTGAGCAGTAATTTTTCTTTTAAAGAGAACACAGGACATGAGAGAGAGAGAGAGCAAGAGAGAGAGAGAGAAAGAGAGAGAGAGAGAGAGCACGTGAAGGAGGAGGACTGGAGACGTTCCAGGATTTAGGGGTTAGGGGAACAGCACAAAAATCTTTGGGCTGAGCTTAGAGTTTCCAGAGTGAATTGTAGAAGAGTTTGGGGGGTTAGAGGGAGCCCCGCAAAACATCTCATGTGCCAGCCTGTGTTAGGCAGAGACTTTACTATTTCAATGGACACCAGTGAAGGACGTGAGGCAAGATGGTGTTGTCGTTATACTCTGATTTTTAAAAACTATGGCTAACTCTGGGAGAAATGTGGGGGATAGGTTAGAGGAGATGAAGGCTGCTGGCGGGACGGCTACATATAACTCTCTTCTCCATCCATCCAACGTTTGCTGAGTGTCGGCTCTGTTCAAGGCCCTGCCCAGTGGAGAGAAGAGGGACTTCTAATACCACAGTGAGTGTTTTATAAGGATCACAGTTGTTTCTCTGTAACAAACCAAGGACTTAAAAGAGATGGAGTAGAATGGCCAGATTCAAGAAGAATTATCTGAGAATCAGCAAAAGGAGGCAAGTAATTGGATATGGATGAATTGGGGCAATCAGAAGTTTCTAGCTTTGGAGGAGATGAAGAGGAAGTGAATTCATTAACCAGGAGAGTGACTCCTGCAGAGGTTTCTGTTTTGTGGGGATGATCGCAATTCTACTTGGGCAGGGTCCCCCTAGTTATGGCTTTCTTGAGGTCACAACACGAGAGGAATCTGTCCAGCTTTATTCATTATTTGACTCTCTGTGTGACACCGGAAGCCTGGCAAGGCTTTACAAACCCCCACTCCTTCCCCGTACTGAGACACACCATTCTATATTATGTAATGGCATGTTAATTATCTGCTTGCCCAATTATCTTGTAATGTAGAGGAGGGACCACCTAGCAGCACAGAAATCTGTCTGTTTATTAACGGCACTGCTAAGGTCCCTGACCGAATTTTGTGGCTTGCCTCCTCCTCCCAGACTGTGTAGGTAATTTATGGGCAGTTTCTACTACTGTTATCTTCAATTTCTCCTTTGGCCTCCTGCTTATAAATCTAGATGTCAAATTTCTGTGGAATTCATTTTGCTTCACTCAGAAAGTCTCCTCTTCCCTTTATTGCCACAAACTCTAACCTGTTACATTCCAACAGCGTCTGCTTTAGACACGTGCTGTGTGAGCTGTCCAGGGACCATCTCACCTCACATTCAGCAGCCAGCTGCATGTTTGGGTCTGGAGGTCAGGACCGATGCCTGGACTGACTGTGGAGGTTTGGGAATTAGCCCTGCCTAGGGGGTATTTTAGGTTGGATCTGTGTGTGTTTGTGAGTTGTGTGCCTATTTGAGTTATGGTGTTATAATTTAGGGGGATGGATCTACTTATTGGTCGAGACTCAACTCATGTTTTCCCGACCCTGTGCAAAGGACACACCTGATAATGGATGCTGTGACTGGGCTTTCTATTTTTTATTTTTTTCCTTTTCTGTATCATTCCTTGGGCGATAGCTATCCTGTGGCTCATAGGCTGGTTGTCACGTAGAATGAAAGCACCTTAAAGAGGCTCAGGAACACTGTGCTAAACCTTCTTTTCACAGAGGTGGGCACAGAGGGTAGCCATCCAGTAAATACTTGTTGATTGAAACAATAAATAAGTGTATCTTAGGAGTGTCTCTGAATCACCAACCACAATAATTATTCCCTTTTATTGACTGCCTTTTATGTTTTTGTCACTGCGCTGTATGTTTTATTGATCTCGTTTAAACTTAACCACTCTCTGAAGTAGCTGTTGCCACCTCTGTTTTATAAATGAGGAAGGAGGGTTGGGAGAGGTTGAGCTACCTGCCTGAGGTCACACAGCTAGTGGATGCTGGCGCCCACGTTCAGACCCAACTGCTTGTGTGTCTTCACACAAGTGCAGTCGTGTGCCCACCCCCACACCAAGTGCCCTGCCCACCCTGCCCTGTGAGGGACTGAGACCTCCTACTCCACACTGGTATCCCCAGAAGAAAAAGAAATTCTGAGTCTTAGAGACAAGACAAGTCGAGGGAATCGTGTGTGTGTGCGTGCGTGCGTGCGTGCATGTAGACTTCCTTAGTTTTCTTCTCTTGGTCTCTTTTACCCCTTCCGACTGTAACAGAATTCTACTACCACAGGGGCTGTATTTTCATTCGGATTAACCATTGTCCATTAAGGTTGCCTAGTATGTAGTTATATAGTGTAATATAGTCGAAATCCTCTTTAAGGGATTCATAGTATTGTTTTTGTAAACTTCAGGAAAAACACATTTAAAAGCATTCTTAGGTTAAGAAAATGTCTCACCATAGAGTTGATTTAACCCAGACACACAAGCAGAAGGGACATCTTTTGTCAGAGCTGGTCCTCCTCTAGCTGTGTGGTGAAGGGAAATTTGCAAATAGGGGTGTCCTCTCTTTTAATATGTGAGGTTGGTAATTCCTGAAGTATTTGTGGGTGAATGTTGATCCTACATTTGTGAGTTCCCTATGTCTGAAGAGCATGTGTAGATCACTGAAAACACCTTACTAAGAAAGTTTTTCATAGAGATCAAGGGCATGGACTTGGAACTGTGCATTCTAATCTCAGCTTTGCCTCTTATAGGCTATGCAACCTTGGGCCAGTTATGTAACCTTTCTGTGCCTCAGTTTCCTCATATGTAAAATGGCGATGTAATGATATCTACTTAATGGAATTGTTGTGGGGAGTAAGTTTTTACATGGGAAATGCATAGACTAATATACCAGTCATTAGCCTCAGCCCTTCTCATGGATTAATGATATCTGATCAATAAACATTAGCTGCAGTTATTTTTAGAGATCCTTTACCATACATGACTCTTATCTTTAAAACACATTGCATGGAATGACAGAATCTTCAGGAAAGTATCTTCCTGAAAAGTGGCTTATAACTATATGTCTCACTCACAAGAAAAACTTAGATCTTGGGTAATTAGCATTCTTTGTCCCCCAACTTGGCCCAGAAACCCAGGGCCTGAGACAGACACCAGGCTGTGGTGAGTGCCTGGGAAGGGCACGTAGCTCCCTAAGGCTCTTCCTGGTGGGATCAGGAGGTTTGGCTTTGAGGTTCATCACAGCTTCCATATGAAGGAGGCTCAGTCCAGGTGTTCTGAGGGCCAGAGAGACTTGGGAACGCTGATGGGATGGGGCCAGCTGCTGCCTGCTTCTTCTTTGCCATCATCAATTGTGGGCAGACCAAAAACACAGTACAATGTATGTTCTTACTTTTATGCAAATTGAAATGGTTTTTTTCCCCACATATGAATATAATTTTTTATGACAAGGGTTGAATAATTAAAATCACATCATAAATATTTCTCAAAATGAGGTCCTTGGGGCTTGCTAAAAATGTTGGTTGCCAAGCCCAACAGAGTTCCTGGTCTGAGGTCTTGGCAACTTTCCACAAATTAATTCTGTACATTGAGAACTTCTGAAAGGGTAAGGAGGATTTCGAAAGATGGGGCATTGTTCAGCTGTGGCCTTGTCTACAGAATGCCTGTGCACTCTGGGGAGTTTTGATTTTTGAGACTTTCTGTGAAGCTGCTCCAATGTGGAGTTTGACTGGGCCTCCAAAGCACGTGCGGGGGTGGCTCGGCGTGGGTGAAGGCACTGCTTCCGTGTCTCACAGGCTGTTCTGGGATCTGGGCAGCAGAAAGAAAACCCTTTGTTGCCTCAGTCAGATGCTGCTGTCTTAATATCCCCAAATGTTACAGATAAGAACTGAATGACTCAGTTTTCATCATATTTCCTGCCTGCTATGAAAGGATGTGACTCTTGGAATCCATATGATTATTCAAACAAAGGCCTGGAATGTTCTTTGGGTAAAGGAGCCAGAAATTGCAAAAGTGAAAGAGAGAAGCTCCAATAGGGCTCTCATCCCCCCTGCTTGATTAAAGGCCTCTCGTGTCCCTACACCAAGGGTTGGTCCCAACCTCAACTGTGCATTGAAATCACTTGGGGAGCTTTTAAGATTGGGATGTCCAGACTGTACCCCAGAGTAAGCAAACCAGGATTTTCAAGGGGCCCAAGCATCAGTATTGTATTATTTTTAATAAGTTCCCCAGGTGCCCCCAATGTTTCACAAGATTGAGAACTAGTGGGCCTGCCGTGTGTGAGGAGCTATGGTTCTTGCACTTGTATCGACGAGGCAGCTGGCTAGACTGTTTTCGTCTGTCCTGCTACAGAGTTGGTAGACCAGAACAGAAGTTGTAAATGTACATTTTTTCCCCAAATTCTCTAACTGATTTTTATTTTTACAATTTGAGCATCCCAACGCCCCACCATCTGAGATTTTCCATATATGGAATCAGGTGGAAGAGAAATGAGGGTCAGGACTGGGAGGGGGTTGTTCCCTCACTCGGGGAAATTCCTGTCCTTTGTTGGTGGTTTAGCTTGTGTCCCTTCCCTCTCCTGACTTGTTCCTTCCTATCCTGTATTCTCACATTGCATTCACTTATTGAACAAATGAAAGTTAGTAGAAATCAACCTCATTTTGAATTATCTTTTTTAAAGAATTTTATTATACCCTATGAATAGTTGACAACTCTCTGGGGTGTTTCAAACACGGAGACATAGAACAGAATGAAACCAACTTACCGTTTGCAGTATGAGAAGCACCATAAACATGATGGGGATCGAAGACTTGGCTAATTTTTAAGAGAGGATTCCCACTGTTTTCTGGGCCTAAAAGTTTATGAGCTGGCAAAATTAATTCAGTCTTTTATTGGGACATGAGAGGATTTTCATCTAAATGCATTAAAGTAAGGCCACAAAAAATACCCCTCTGATTCTGTTCTAGAGAGCTTTCTGGACAAGTTTCAATTTTGGGCATGAGGAACTTGAAATTAGTGGCAAGAAACCAATGTGAACCTTGTCCTATCTATGCAAATGAACGTGTTCTGTTGGCCTGTTCACAACGTCTAGGGTCACTGACCTCCAAATTTATGTTCCCCCAAATCATGTTCCCCAAATGTGTTTATGAGAAATGGGATTCTGGATTTATAACTTTAAATCAAACCATTGTTGGAATTTACATAAATGGTTGTTCTTGCTGCTGTAGCCCTCTGATGCTTTGTGGAAGGGTTGTAGCCACTTAGGAACTAGGAGGATAGTTCCCTTCATGTAACAAACAGAAATGATTAGACTTGGAATCTGCAACCTATATGTTTCTAGGGTATTACTCTGTCTTCCCAGTTCCACTGCTCCTTACCCTTTAGTGCATCTAAGTTAAAACAAATTCAGATACACACACACACCCCTACACCTATACGAGAGCCCAAGCTAGCCTACATGAGCCCAGGGTAGGCAGCCTGCTGAATTCCACTCTGATTTGTCCTGAAAACAATTGTTCCTCAGCCCTGAATATAGTCAATAGAGGCAAAGGTCTCTGCAACTACAATGCCCTTTTGCTTTTTCACATGTGGGATTCTCCATTGTTTTTGCACTGTGAGTAGAATAGGGGAGTGCCACGACACTTTGTAACAAGGTGTGATTGACAGTACTGTAAGAGCTGGGGGATAAATAAGGCTTCTGGAGGGATGGGCGAAATGGGCTAAATTCAGGTACTGATGGGCGTGCTACAGGGGCACTGCAGAGGGAGACAGGCTCATCAGTATTACAGATGGAATGTCCTTAGAGTTAATGTAGAAGAAATTCTGATCAGCCAACAGAGCTTTGAGGATGGATGCAGGAAAAAGAAGACTGTGGCATATGGAGAGAACATATTTGTTCTTAGAAAATCAGTAGGAAATGTTTAATGTCATCATAACCTCATCTGCATAAAAATAGTCATATGCAGCAAACCAGATGAAAGCAAAGGAAAATGTGATGGCATCAATGCTGTGCAAGTTTCGTTTCATTATGAATAACATAAATAATTCAATTGAATAAATAAATACAAAATTGCTTCAAGTAGATGTACTGCAAATTGCTATTCCGTGAAAATTCCTTTAATGGTACGTTTACTGCCTCCATGGGCAGCACCTTGCTGTACACTTGAGCCTTAATAATAATATTGAGCTCTCCTAGCTCTCAAATATTATATGGACACAAAACACTTTTTAATGCACAATCCTGTTCATAACGTGACCTTGAAGGAGTTAAATAAGCTATAGCTTGTTTTCATCGTGATGAAGAGGGTCCCACTTTGCATAGGGGTCTCCTTAAGCAATTGCTTAAGATATTGCTCCTTAAGCAATATCTGATCATCAGAAATTTGACGAGTCTTTAGCTGCGCTATGCTAGGTACTTACTTCTTTTTAAAATATAATTAATTAAATAATACAATGTAATTAATTTATTTTATTGAATCTATTGGGGTGCATTGGTTAATAAAATTATATAGGTTTCAGGTGTACAGTTCTATGATACATCATTTGTATATTACTCGTATTTTTCAGACCATAAGATGCACCTAGGTTTTAAAGGAGGAAAATAGGGAAAAAAATTTGAAGCAAAAAATGTGGTAAAATATTTAATAACATAAATAGTCTAATATTTCACCAACGTAAATGTAAACAGAACTCAACAGCAGCATTAACAACCATTATTCCTCCCAAATTTAGGGGTAAAAAGTGCATCTTACAGTCCAAAAAATATGGTATATTGTGTGTTTACTACCACCCCAAGTTAAGTCTCCTTCCATCACCGCTTATCCCCCCTTTATTCTCTTCTACCTCCCCTCCTCTCTGGTAATCACTATACTGTTGTCTTTTAGGGTTTGTTTATTTTTCTTAATCCTTTTACATTTTTCACTCAGCAACCCCCCAAAAAATAATTCTTAATAAATATCTGGAATCTAGTGGCAGGATTAGAGTCACTGTTTTTGTCTTACAATGTCTGATCAGAAGAGTTCTTGAGTAAGCAGAAATTGTGGTTTAGAGAAAGTCGATGGAACTTGTCAGTTAATTGATATCAACAAACATATTCAAGGGCCATGTAGATAGCCATGGGCATGTACTATGGGAGTTATACCAGATGTGTATGGTACAGTCTCTGTGTTCATTTCAATGTATTGATTCAGTGAGTGAATACTGAGTGATTCACTCCCATGTACCAGGTACTATGCTAGATGCTGAGATTATAATGGGAGACATAATGAACTGCAAAAAAGTAAATACTAGATAATTATAGATTGTGGTACGTGCTTTGAAGTAAATAAACAGAGTGCTAATTACAGAGTAACTGGAAATGGGGATGTGCTTTAGAGAGGTTTCACTGAGGAAGGGGAGAAGATGAGGATGGGCCAGCAGGTCAAGCACCTGGCAGAAACTCTCTCCTGACAGAAATAAAAATGGTCCTAGAAAAGCCTACTCTTGACAGATTTTATTGTGAAAGGGGAAAGTCATGGGGGCGTAGCTCAGACCTCGAGAACCAAAGCAGTTTGTTTTTACCATTATTGTTCATTTTTTAAATTTTCATTTTAACATAAATTCAGACTTAAAGAAAAGTTGCAAGAATTCTATATACCTCTTACCCAGATTCCTCAGATGTTAACATTGCAATATGTGTATCTCTCCATACGTACGCATTTTTTTCCTGAGCCATTTGAGAATAAGTTGCGGGCACGATGCCCCTTTCCCTCTAAATACTTCCCTGCGTGTATCCTAAGAACGAGGATGTTCTCTTGCATAACCGCAGTACAATGTGTTAGTATTATCTATTTACAGAACTTACTCATATTTTACCAGTTGTCTCAATAATGTGTATAACATAAAAAGAAAGCCTTAGATCATTTATATTCACTGTTATGATTTTTTGTTTTGAAACAGTCCTTCAGTGTTTCTTTGTCTTTCATGACATTGACAGTTTTGAAGACTGCAGTCCAGTTATTTTTAAAAATATCTTTCCATTTAGATTTATCTATTTCTTCAGAGTTAGATTCAGGTTATGCTCTTGTTCAGGAATACTATAAGAGTGATTTGTTCATCTCCACTCATCTTACAAGGACGCACAGGCGATCTATTTGTCTCAATCCTGATGGTGTTAATATTGTCACTCGGTTGAAGGTGGTGTCTGTCTGGGAGTCAGGTACATTTCCTAACCCCTCCAGTACCGCGTGGAATTAGTCAAGTGAGTGGGCACCCTTGCCTTGTTTCTGACCTTAATAGAAATGTCTCATTTCCCCACTAAAGAAGAAGCTGTCTGTATAACTATAGTATTGTCGTTTACCATGTTAAGAAAGTATCCTTTAATTCCTATTTTCTTGAGTTTTTTCTTAGGATGAGTTGAATTTGTTGAAGGCTTTTCAGTATTTTCAGTATCTATACAGACAGTCATCCATTTTATTCTTCCCATATTTATTAACAATGTGTATTATGGGTTTCTTAATATTGAACCAAATTTGCATCCCTGGAATAAATTCCACTAAGTCATAGAGTATTATTTTCTTAATGCAATATTCACTAATATTTTATGTAGAACATTTGTATCAATATTTGTAATTCATTCTCTCTCTCTTTCTGTTTGTACTGTCCTTAACAGGGTTATGTATCAATGCTTTATAAAATGAATTAGGATGCTTTCTTTCATTTTCAATACTCTGGAACAGTTTATGGGGTATTACTACCCCCTGGCTTTGAAAGTTTGGTAGAATTCACTGGCTAAACCACCTGGTTCTGATGATTTTTATATGTGGTAATTCCTTGATAGTTTTTCTGAAGAAACTAGAAGAAAAATAGGTCTGAAACAGAAGAAAAATAGATCTGATAAAGATTTCCGTTTCTAATGAAGTCAAGCTTTGTAAAATGCCTTTCCCTAGGAAATTATCTTTTTCATCTAGGCTTTCAAATTAATTTGCATACACATCTGCAAATTAGCCTCTCTTTTGTTTTAAAAAAATCTTGTTTCAATGCTTATTTTCCCCTTTGATCCCTTATTTTATATATTTTTGCTTTCTCCCTTTTCCCTTGATTAAATTAGCTAAACTGCTTTATTCTCTTTGTTGTTTTTTAAAGACTGAAATTTCGATTTATTAATTAGATCTACATTTTTTCTATTTGCTAACCCATTGATTTTTGCTTTTATATTTGTTACTGCCTTCCTTGTATTTCCTTTTGGTTTCCTTTCTTGTTCTTTTCCTGGCTTTCTGAGCTGGTACTGAAATTCAAGTATTTTTATTGCCAAAAGTTTTTAAGGCTTTCACTATTCTTCTTATTGCCTGAAAGTTTTCAACTGATTCTTTCTGTGCTTTTTTATTATCATTATTTTTAGGAACTCTTTAATTTTCATCTGTATTTACCCTGGAGTCAAGATTTGTAATTTCCAGGTGGATGGCTTTACAAAATTTTTAATTTTATTGCATTGTGATCAGAGTGTTGTTAGTAATATTTCTATTTTTTGAAATGCACTGATGCTCCCTTTGTGATTATTTTTTACAGCTCTTACCCTGAGGTTGAGAAGAAGGTGTATTTTCTATTTCCTGGCAGTAAAATTTGATGCATGTGCATAAGCTCCTTTTCATTGATTATATTACTTAAGTTTTCTGTATTTTTACTCATTGCTTGTACTAAGAGTAGGGTGGTAATATTTCCTATTATTGGGAGTTCTGCCTATGTCTTATTGTATCTACTGTATTGATTCAGAAAGATGGCTGCTATATTATTTGGTGCTTAGATATGAAAATCTGTTACATTTTCACTGTAAACTGTTACTTTTAGCATTAAAAAATGACCTTCTTTGTTACATTTAATTTGTTGCATTTAATGCTTTTTGGCTTGAATTCTACTGTTTGTGGTATCAGGATCACAAACCCTGCTTTTTTTTTTTTTTTTGAAGGTTTAGGAGTTCTCTATCTTATAGTATTGCTATAGTTTTATTTTTTGTTTTAGTCATTATTTATTATTTTTTTTGAGACCGTGTTGAGAGATGTGTAGTTATGGAGCCAAAACATTCATGTTGATTTTAAATTGGGAGGCACTGGACTCAAGGTTTATGCTAATGGGAGTATTTACCTACAGCGGTGAGACAACTGGATTAAAATTCTGTGGAGCCCTTGTCGTACTACAGACACGTAGGCGCCAGCCTACACAGACTGGATTAACACCTCTGGATGTGGGCCCAGGAATATGTTGCTCCAGTGCTACTTCGGATGCTTCTTAGGATCTTAAAGTTCGAGAATCACTGATACATGGTAAAGGCTATGAAATCAGATATGGGAACAACTACTGTCAGCTATAGAACTACAAATTAGGAATTTTGGAGACTTTGGATAACTCACATAATATGTATGGATCCCAGTGTGTCATTCATTTATATATTCATTCAACAAGAACTCACTGGTCACCAATAACTTCTAACAGGATCAATCCTTTCTTTTTTGTAATATACCCATTCAAGTTCTGTGGACTAATAACATACAAGATTTTGAATGTTTTGACATTCAATGTTACTTTATGTTAATTTCAGGTGAACAGCATAGTGGTTAGACAGTTATATGATTTACAAAGTGATCACCTCAATAATTCTAGTAGCCAACTGGAACCATACATAGTTATTATAATATTATTGACTATATTCTCTATGCTGTACTTTACATCCTCAAGATTGTTTTGTGACCACCAATTTGTATTTCTTAACTCCTTAACCTTTTTATCCAGCAGCCCACCCCTCTTCCCTCTGGCAACCCTCAGTTTCTTCTCCATATCTTCAAGTTTGTTTTTATCCATTCATTTACTTTCTTCTTTAGATTTCACATATAAGCAAAATCATGTGGTACTTATATTTCTCTGCCTGACTTATTTCATTTAGCATAATACCTTCTAGGTCCATCCATGTTGTCATAAATGGTAAGATTTCATTCATTTTTATGACTGAATAAAATTCTTTTGTACATATGTGCCACTCTATCCAATCATCTGTTGATAGGAACTTGGATTGCTTCCACATCTTGGCTATTGTAAACAATGCCACAGTATACTATGGGATGATATATCTTTTCAAAATAGTGTTTTTGATCTCTTCAGATAGATACCCAGAAGTTGAATTGCTGGGTCATAAGGTAGTTCTATTTTTAATTTTTTGAGGAACCTCCATACTGTTTTCTGTAGTCGCTGCACCAATTTCCATTCCCACAAATAGTGCACAAGGTTCATTTTTCTCCACATCTTCACCAATACTCACTGTTTGTTGATTTATTGATGATAGCTCTTCGAACAAGAATGAGTTGATATCTCATTGTGGTTTTAATTTGCATTTCTCTAATGATTAGTAATGTTGAGCATGTTTTCCTATGTCTATTGGCCATCTGTATGTCCTCTTTGAAGAAATGTTTATTCAGACCCTTTATCCCATTTTTCAATTGGATTTTTTTTTGGTGTTGACTTGTATGAGTTCTTTATGAATTTTGGAAATCAATCCTTTATAAGTTAACAGAGGATAATTGGTGAATGGTCTTCTCACATTTAGTAGATTGCCTTTCTGTTTTGTCGATGGCTTCCTTTACTGTGCCAAAACTTTTAAGTTAGATGTCATCCCATTTGTTTATTTTTCCTTTTGTTTCCCTTGCCCAAGGAGATACAGCAGAAAAAAAGATTACTGAGAGCAATGTCAGAGAATTTACTGTCTGTTTTCTTTCAGGAGTTTTATGGTTTTGGGTCTTACATGAAGGCTTTAGTCCATTTTGAGTTCATTCTTGTATATGGTGTAAGAAGGTGGTCTAGTTTCATTTTTTTAATGTATCTGTTTAATTTTTCCAACATTATTTGTTGAATAAACTGTCTTTATTTCATTGTATAGTCTTGTTTTCTTTTTTGTTTATTAATTTACCATATAGGAATGGGTTATTTCTGGGCTCTTTATTCTGTTACATTGATCTGTGTGTCTATTTTTATGCCAGTACCATGCTGTTTTGATTACTATAAGTTTGTAGTATAGTTTAATAATAGGTAGCATGATACCTGCAACTTTGTTGTTTTTTCTCAAGATTGCTGTGGCTATTGGGAGTTATTTTGGATTATTTGTTCTAGTTCAGTGAAATAATGCTACTGGTATTTTGACAGGGATTGCATTGAATCTATAGTTTGCTTTGGGTAGTATAGACATTTTAACAAGGTTAATTCTTTCTGTCTATGAGCATGGTATATCCTTCTATTTATTTGTATCTTCTTCAGTTTCTTTCTTCAGTGTCTTGCAATTTTTTGAGTTCCAGTCTTTTACCTCCTTAGTTAAAAGGTATTTCAAGGTATTTTTTTTTCTTTGATGCCAAGTGTAAATGGGGTTGGGTTTTTTTTTTTTAAGTTTTTTTAATATTTGATTTATTTATTTATTTTAGAGAGGGGAAGGGAGAAAGAGAGGGAGGGAAACATCAATGTGTGGTTGGCTCTTGTGTGCCCCACACTGGGGATGTGGCCCACAACCCAGGCATGTGCCCTGACTAAGAATTGAACCAGTGACCCTTTGGTTCACAGGATGGTGCTCAATTCACTGAACCATACCAGCCAGGGCTGGGATTATTTTCTTTAGTTTCTCTTTTTGATAGCTCATTATTGGTGTATAAAAATGCAACCAATTTATAAATATTAATTTTATATGAGGGAGGACCCCCTAAAAAGCAGAATTATCTTCTGGAAGGCAGAGCCCTTGCCATACGGGTTTCCTCCACCATATGAGTGTTCTAGGAACCCATCTGTATCAGTGTACCAGCTGACACAGGTGTGAGAGCTGCATTCAGCTTCAGTGAATTGTTTTAGAAGACTCTTTCAGTGTGTTTGCCCATTTCATGATGGGTGATTTACAAGTGCACCTACCCCCACCCTGCTGAGTGTTCAGCAGTTTTTGACCAAAAATAGCATAACCCTACCCTCCCTATTCACCCAATCTCACCCTGAGTACCTTTTTTTGTTGTTTCCTTGGATGAAAAATGTCCTCAAAGGGTAATATTTTGCTGAGGTGGAATAGGTGAAAAAAAAATGACAGAAGCACTGAAAGGCATAAAAACTAATGAGTCAAAAACTGTTTTGAGCAGTGGAAAAAAATGTCTCAATAGATTTATTGGATCAAATGGAAAGTACTTCAAAGGTGATTAAGTTTAAACATGTAAGAATAAATACACAATTTTTAATAAATAAATTCCAGTTTTTTGGTATTTCCCCTCATATCTTGCTACTTTACTGAATTTATTTATGTTCTAGTAGTTCCTTCATGGAATCTTTAGGGATCTCTCTATAGCGCATCATGCAATCTGCAAATACTGATAGTTTCACTTCTTGCATTTCAATTTGGATACCTTTCATTTCTCTTTCTTGTCTGATTGCTGTGGCTAGGGCTTTCACTACTATGTTGAATAAAATTGGTGAAAATGAACAAGATTGACTTGTTCCTGATCTTAAGCAAAATACTTTTAGCTTTTTCCTGTTGAGCATGATGTTAGCTGTGGGTTTGTCACATATGGCCTTCATTATGTTGAAGTATCTTCCCTCTATTTCCACTTTGCAGAGAGTTTTTAACACAAATGGATGCTGGATTTTGTCAAATGGTTTTCCTGCATCTATTGATATGATTATAAGATTTTTATCCTTCATTTTTAAAAGGTGGTACATCACATTAATTAATATGTAGATATGAACCAGCCTTGAACCCCTGGAATAAATCCCACTTAATAATGGCATGTGATCTTTTAAAAGTATTGTTGAATTTGGTTTGCTAATTTTGTTGAGGATTTTTGCATCTATGTTCATCAGAGATATTGGGCTATAATTTACTTTCCTTGTAGTGTATTTAGTTTTGGAATCCAGATAATGCTGGCTTTGTAAAATGAGCTTGAGAGCACTCTCTCCTCTTGAATTTTTTGGAATAATTTGAGAAAGATAGGTCTCAATTCTCTTTTGAATGTTTGGTAAAATTCATCAATGAAGCTAGTCCAGGACTTTAGTTGGGAATGTTTTGATTACTGCTTCTATTTCATTGGTGTAATAGGTCTGTTCAGATAATTTTTGTTTCTTTCTAATTCAGTCTTGGAAGATTGCGTGATTCTAGGAACTTATCCAATTCTTCCAGACTTTTCATTTTGTTGGCATATAATTATTTGTAGTATTTTCTTATAATTCTTTACATGTTTGTGGTGTCCATTGTCATTTCTCTTTTGCTTCTGATTTTATTTATTTGGGTCTTTTTTCTTATATCAGGAGGAACTGATTAAAGGTTTATCAGTCTTGTTTGTCTTTTCAATAACCAAGCTCTTGGTTTTATTGATATTTTGTATTTTTGGGGGCTCTGTTTTGTTTATTTCCACCCTGATCTTCATTATTTCCTTTGTTCTACTCACCTTGCGGTATGTTTGTTGTTCATTTCTAGTTCCTTTAGGTGTAAGTTTAGCTTGTTCTTTTTTTCTTTTCTGGTTTCTTGAGATAGGCCTGTATTGCATGAACTTCCTTCTTAGGACTGCTTTTGCTGCGATCCATAAATTTGGGGTAGTTGTGTTTTTATTTTCATTTGTCACAAAGTATCTTTTAATTTCTACTTTGATTTCATTGTTAACCCATTGGCTGTTTAGTAACATGTTATTTAGTCTCCACATGTTTGTGTGTTTCTCTGGATTTTTCTTGTAATTGATTTCTAGTTTTATAATGTTGTGGTTGGCAAAGTTGCTTGATATGATTTCAGTGTTCTTACATATATTGAGACTTGTTTTGTGACTTAATGCAGATCGATTCTGGAAAATATTCCATGTGTACTTGAAAAAAGTGTACCTTATATTCTGCTGCTTTGGGGTGAAAGGATCTAAAAATATGAATTAAACCCAAATGGTCTAATGTGTTGTTTAAGGCTGCTGTTTTCTTGTTGATTTTCTATCTGGAAGATCTAACCATTGATTTCAAAGGGGTATTAAAGTCCCCTACTATGACTATATTACTGTTGATCTCCCCATTTATGTCCCTCAATATTTGCCTTATATATTCAGGTACTTATAGAATGGACATATACATGTGTACAAGGGTTGTATCCTCTGTTGAATAGATCCCTTTATCGTGATGTAATGTCTTTTATGATAACCTTTGTTTTAAAGTCTAGTATATCTGATGTAAGTATTGCTACCCCAGTATTTAAAAAAAATTATTTTCATGAAATACCTTTTTCAATTTCTTTATTTTCAGTCTGATGTAGTTTTCAATCTGAAGTGGACTTCTTGTAGCGAGCCCATGTATAGGTCTTATTTTCCTATCCATTCCATTACCCTATGTCTTTTCATGGAAACATTTAATCCACTTACTTTTTTAATAGTTTAAACATTTTCTTCAAACATATTTTTTTAAAGATTTTATTTATTTATCTTTAGAGAGAGGGGAAGAAATGGAGAAAAAGAGACAGAGAAACATTAGTGTGTGGTTGCCTCTCTCATGCCCCTACTGGGGACCTGGCTTGCGACTCAGGCATGTGCCCTGACTGGGAATCAAACCAGCAACACTTTGGTTCATAGGCCAGCACTCAGTCCACTGAGCCACATCAGGCAGGGCGAATCCATTTATTTATTTATTTTTAAATATATTTTATTGATTATGCCATTACAGTTGTCCCATTTCACCCCCTTCATTCCCCTCCACCCTGCACACTCCCTCCCACCCACACTCCCCCACTTTAGTTCATGTCCATGTGTCATAAGTTCTTTAGCTTCTACATTTCCCACACTACTCTTGCTCTCTCCCTGTCTATTTTCTCCCCACCATCTATGCTTCTTATTCTCTGTACCTTCTCCCCACCCTCTCCTCCCACTCCCCCGTTGCTAACCTTCCATGTGATCTTCATTTCTGTGGCTCTGCTCTTGTTTTAGGTGACCGCTTAGTCTGCTTTTGTTTTAGGTGTGGATGTTAATAACTGTGAATTTGCTGTCCTTTTACTGTTCATATTTTTTATCTTCCTTTTCTTAGATAAGTCCCTTCAACATTTGATATAATAAGGGTTTGGTGATAATGAACTCTTTGAAGTTGACCTTATCTGAGAAACACTTTATCTGCTCTTCCCATTCTAAATGAAAGCTTTGCTGTATAGAGCAGTCTTAGATGTAGGTCCTTGCTTTTCATGACTTGGAATACTTCTTTCCAGCCCCTTCTTGCCTGTGAGGTGTCTTTTGAGAAATCAGCTGACAGTCTGATGGGAACTCCTTTGTAGGTAACCGTCCCCTTATCTCTTGCTGCTTCTAGAATTTGCTCCTTCATTTTAATCTTGGCTAATGTAACTATGATGTGGCTTGGTGTGTTCCTCCTTGGATCCACCTTCTTTGGGACTCTCTGCACTTCCTGGCCCTCCTAGAAGTCTATTTCCTTTGCCAGCTTGGGGAAGTTCTCCTTTATTATTCGTTCAAATAACTTTTCCACTTGTTGTTCTTCCTCTTCCCCTTCTGGTACTCCTGTAATTTGGATGTTGGAATGTTTAAAGATGTTCTGGAGGTTCCTAAGCCTCTCCTCATTTTTTTGAATTTTTGTTTCTTCCTTCTTTTCTGTTTGGTTGTTTCTTTCTTCCTTCTGGTCCACTCCATTGATTTGAGTCCCAGTTTTCTTTCCATCACTATTGGTTCCTTGTGCATTTTCCTTCACTTCACTTATCATCACCTTCATTTGTTCATCTAATTTGTGACCAAAATCAACCAGTTTTGTGAGCATCCTGATCACCAATGTTTTGAACTGTGCATCTGATAGGTCGTCTATCTCTTGGTCACTTAAAAGTATTGGCTCTTAGCTGTTCTTCTGTTTGAGTCATTTTTAGTCAGGTGGCACCTGTTATGTATGGGTGGCGGAGGCTTAGGTGTTCACCATGGTGGGGCAACCTAGTCGCAGGGTTGGGACGCTGTCTGTTGGGGGCGGGATCAGAGAGGGACCAATGACACCTGTTCTGCACTCTCTCAGATTTGCATCCCCTCTGCTGCCTCCCACAGGCAAACTGGGCCCCCCTGGCACTGGTTCCCAGGTGGGCAGGCCTATGCAAGCTCCAGGACCCTGCGGGTCTCCGCATTGACTTCTGTGAGGCTGGGAGCCTCTCCCAGCACCTTTTCTATCATTGTTTTTAGGCTTTATTTCCCATCACTGGGGCCCTGGGCTGTGTGGTCCATCTCACTGCCCGCTCTTGCCTAGTTTATCTGTGCGCGAATGTGTGTCTGCGGTTGGCCAACTGTCCTGTGTGCCCTATGTGCTCTGCTTGTCTCCTCCCCGCATCTGGGGTCTGCAAGCTCCACACCACCTACACTCCCAGGTGCTCCTGGGTCTGGCAGTCACTGCGTTTTCCTGCCATGTTTCCTCTCTGCCGGCTGCCAACTCCGCCCCTCTTACCGGTCTGGTTGAATGGTTGTTGGACTTCCATAGCTCAATTTTCTGTGTTCTGGTTGTGTTATTGTTTGTAAATATTTGTTGTCCTTACTTGATTGTGAGAGGAGGTACAGTGTTTCCACCTATGCTTCCATCTTGGCCTGAAGTCCTAGCCCATTTTTTTTTTAAGTGAATGTTAATGGGACAAAGTTATTGTCATCTTGTTATTATGAGGGAGACACAAAAACAGAATTTATTTATAAAAATTATGTATTTATTTTCACATGATTAAACTTAAGTCACCTTCAAAGTACTCTCCATTTGATGCGACACACCTATCAAGACATTTTTTTCCACAGCTCAAAACAGTTTTTGAATTCATCAGCTATGATTCCTTTCAATGCTTCTGCCTTTTTTTATTTAACCTCTTCCACATCAGCAAAATGTTTCCCTTTGAGGACTTTTTTCATCCAGGGAAACAATAAAAAATTCACTTGTGGGGCAAGGTCAGGTGAATAGAGATGGTAGGGCACAAAGGTCATGCTATTTTGGGTCAAAAACTGAACACTCAGCATGGTGTGGGCAGGTGCACTCATAAACCATCCATCATGAAATGGGCAAATGCATTGAGTCTTCAAAAAAAGTCACTGAATCTGAATGCAGCCTCTCACAATAATGCCAGCTGATACACTGATACAGACGGGTTCCTAGAACACTCACCTAGTGGGGGAAACCTGTACTACAAGGGGCCCACCCTCCAAGAAATAATCCCTTTTTGGGGTCCCCCTTCAAAATATTTGTGTTCTTTTTTTCCTTCTTTTTTGTAAAGAAGTCCCTTAATATTTCTTTTAATACTGGTTTGGTGCTGATGAGCTCCTTAAGTGTTTTCTTATCTGGGAAGCTCTTTATCTCTCTTTCAATTTTAAGAGCCTTGCTGGGTAGAGTAGTCTTGGTTGTAGGTCCTTGCTTTTCATCACTTTGGATATATGTTGTGCCAATCCCTTCTGGCCTACAAATTTTCTGTTGAGAATTAGGCTGACAGTCTAATGGGAGTTCCCTTGTAGGTAATTAACTACCTTTGTCTTCCTGCATTAAAATTCTTTGTCTTTAACCTTTGCCATTTTAATTATGATGTGTCTTATTGTGGACCTACTGGGGTTCATCTTCTTTGGGATTCTCTGTGCTTTCTGGACTTGTATATCTATTTTCCTCACCACATTAGGGTAGTTTTCAGTCATTATTTTTTAAAAATAGGTTATCAATACCTTGCACTTTTTCTTCTCCTTCAGGCACCCTATGGTGAAGATGTTGTTATGCTTGGTGTTGTCCCACAAGTCCTTCAAACAATCCTCATTTAAGAAAAAAGGTTTTTTTGCTGTTCCTTTTAGGTGTTTTTTTCTACATTGTCTTCCAAATCTGTGATTTGGTCCTTTGCTTCACCTAAGTTGTTGTTGATACCTTCTAGTGTATTCCTCATTTTAGTTAATATATTTTCACTTTTGTCTGGTTCTTTTTTATGGTTTCTATGTCCTTTTTTATGCATACCACCTCTTTGTTGCAGTTCTCACTAAGTTCCTCGAGCACCTTCATAAACAGTGTTTTGAACTCTATCCGGTTGATTGCTTGCCTCCATTCATTTAGGGTTTTTTTTTTTCCTAGAAATTTCTCCTGTTCTTCCTTTTGGTACATGTTTCTTTGTGTCCCCATTGTTGCTGCCTTTCCATGTTTGTTTCTATGTATTAGGTAGATGATTGACGTCTCCCAATCTTGGCAGGTGGCTTTATGTCATGTATAGATCAGACCAATTTTCTATGCCTATCTGTCTTCTATATTTAGAGTGATATCTGATGCTCCAAGGCCATGTTTCTGGAAACTTCCAAGTTCCATCACAAACTTGTTCTTCCTTTTGGGTTTTTACTTCAGTGACTCATCTGAACTAGAAGTCACAATTCTTTCTTTTACTAATGAGTCTTGGTGGTGGAGGTCACATCTTATCTGAATTGTTTGTTTTAGTCTCTGGATGATCAGCAGATGAACTCATTTTTAAACAAATATGTTCACTAAAAGTCCTTATAAAACAGCTAAGATATCAAACTGTGTTTGATTGATTTGGTTTAGTACTTTGAGTGTTTTCATTGTATTTGGCTGAACCATCTGAGATTGCTGATATTTGACAATTTCAGATGTTGCAACCTTAAACTTCAATTCTTTAAACTTGGCCGTATGTATGGTTTAGTTAATGGCTTCCCACTAATCAGAATAATAAGTTGACAACGATATACCTTTCTCTTCATTGGGGTAAATTATTTACTTAGCTAAAAGTTTTCAGATTTTTAGAAAGTTCTAAAAATCATTTAGTCTTTTGTACCAAGACTAAATGAATTATTTTACACTTGAATGGAAGTCCTTAAATGGTTTCAGCAATATAAATGTAAATCAACCCAGGATTGGACTATCATTAAAAATTTTGGGGGGGGAGTTTTGCATTTCAGCTGTGATTTGAGAGTCAAAAAGTTTTACCAGTATGCTTTTCCTGGTAAGTTTTAGCAATGAAAACCTTAATTTTCCAAGTTAGCACCTAAATTTTAATTTAGCAGCTGAAACTGTAATTGTCCATGACCTACGATGGTCTTAAAGGTCCTTTCCCATTTCATGTTGTTTTTTTGTATTCTTTCTCATTCTAATTCTTGGGAAGAATCTTCTATTTAGTTTAATAAATAGTGATTGCTTATTTACCATATGATACATACACAGCTAACGGTTTAAGGAACATGAAAATGAGCAAGATGTGCTGCCTGACCGCAAGGAGTTTTTAGCCTGGCAGGAGAGGTGGGCATGTGTGGCTCTGATACTTAGAAGAATAAAATATTTATGACATTGGGTTTCCATTGTGTTTTACTCCTGTTACACAGATTAAATGTCCTTTGCTTCAGGTTACAAATCCTGGTGACTGCAGCAAAATATATGCTTTAAATAGCAAATAGCATTGTATCTTGACTGCATATGAACTCAGAGAGGCGTGGGCAGATGGGAACATGTGAGGCTGAGCACAATTTGTCTGGACCTTGGTTTACAACATTGGACTCTGGCTGGATGCAGGTGCTGTTAATGTCTAGAAGAGGCAACCTCTTTCCCTGTGTGACATTTTGTCTCTGTGACTAAAACACTTCAGTGAGGATGTCTGTGTGCAAACTTTCATTCTGCCTGTGAGCATGTGTGCTCATGCTTAACTAATTCAACGACTACATTTCTCCCCAACATATTACAGCAAATGTACTTAACAGCAATTAGAATGTTTGCCTCCTGCTGTGTGCAAATCTCTCCGGAAAACAAAACTCTCCTAAATGGTACTATAAGTAATTCTGAAGATTAAATCCAGTGATTTGCAGAATGTTTTGTTCATTTGTTTCTTGCAAATATCAAGATTAACAAAGAAATTCATTGATTCCATTTCGCCTCCTTAAAGCTTGTGCATAGGCCTAAAGGGAGTGCATCACACGTGGCTCTGTGATTCAGATGAAGACTTGCTGTTGCTTTCTTTCACGGCCAAGATGCTGATTTGCTGGCATTCTCTTGGCAAAAGTTTTTTAAGAAAACATCAGTTTATGTATATTTTACAGGAAATGCTCCACCTAACCCTGCCCCAGTAACAGCTTTCTCAATGGGCTGTGGAGGAAGCATGGCCAATGTGCAGCTGTTCAAAGGGCAACTCAGGTCCCAGTTCCAAGATCATACCCTGGTTGTCTGATGTTGGGCAGATCTCAGCTGCTCCGGGCACTCTTTCCTCAACTGTGAATACAGGGCCTTGGACAAGTGGCTCTTCAAGTCTCCTTCCATTTCCAATGTGTTAATTTACTCAGAAGCAATATTTTTGGAGTATGGGTGATGTGTCCTGGACTGCACCAGGCTCTGGAAAATACAGTGTGGACTGTGAGGCCAAGTCTCTGCCCTCAGGGCAGAGAAATCTTTTTCAAACTCTCTTTCTGTCCCAGTCACTCTGTTGCGGCCAGTTGCCGATGCTGCTGCCATTTTAGACACTTTTCGTTTTAGACAGCCCTGCCTCCTCCGTCCCCTTTGATCTAGACCTTTCTGTTCCCACTCTCATCTCTCCAGCTTGGAACTCTCCTCTTGGCTGATTCTCTGACTTCAAACAAGCCTTCCTTTGCTCCTTCTCCCAGGTCCTTCCCGTTCCTCACTCCTGCCAAAGAGGATCTAAGTAACTTGCCCACAGCTAGTAAGTGACAGACCTGGGATTCAAAGGCAGGCCTACTCTAAGTCTTTATGACCCCAAGTGGCCTCCTCACCAGCTAGGAGCTTGTTAGAAATGCCAGATCATGGGCCTCACTCCAAACCTATTGAATCAGAATCTGCATGTTAACAAAACCTCCTGATGTTCCACATGCACAGTCAAGTCTGAGAAGCCCATGTTAGACCAATACACCAACCAGCCTCTCATTAACCTTTATTCTTCTTACCTTTCGGAGTGAGAAGTGAGACATTCTGACAGACTCCCCACTGGCCAGGTAAGGCGAGTTGCATTCTTCAAATGGCTTGACTTGCCCATCTCTGGTGCTCAGGGTAGCCAGCCCCCTGGAGTAGATACCCCTGGGCAGAGAAGCTGTGCTGCCCCCATCTTATCCAGGCATGAGGCCTTTGCTATAGCCAATATCCTTAAAACAAACTGGCAGTGTAGAGAGAGCAGCAGAAAGAACTGTATTTCAGAAAGTTTCAGCCAAGTTAAGGAGCAGCAGTGAAGGGGTTCCCAAAGGTGCTGACCTATCATGCACAGAGTGATATTGAGGCACCGTTCACTGACTTTTTCCAGATTGATGAGTATTTTGCACCCTACATACTGCTCTTCTCACCAACAAGTCCGCTGCTCCCTCCTCCCGCTCACCGCTGAGCAGGCTAGAACCAGAAGGGTGCACAGGCTGCCCGGGGTGCTCTGAGAGGCCCCTCCGAAGTTCCAGGGTGAGCAGCATAAAGGGTCTGTCAGATATTACTGAACGTCAGCAGGAGAAATCCCAGCTGGAGATACCTCCAACACTTGCCTCCACCTGTGTACAGATCTCTCTTGCTGACACTGAAGGTGGCTATTGGGGGCTGTTTATATCTCCAGCATCCATTTGACATTCCACCGCTAAGAAGCCCCATCTTTGTGCTAGCATTTTGCATTTTCTGCAGTTTTCCTGCTGTCTCTCCCACATTCACCTGGACACAGAGACAGTACCTGAGGGAAACTTTGGGAATTCTGCAGTGCTACCACCAGCTCCTGCACCAGGTAAGGAAGACCCTTGGGAACCAGCTTCCTGCTTCAGGAAGGCTCCACATTCATCAGGACAGAAGAGGGGGAGCATGGCACCTGAGGCTGGGGTCGGTCTAATATCTGACCTTCTAAGCCAGGCTGTGTCCCCGAGTCTCATATACTGCCTGGCCCAAATACTGAGCTCAATATTGGGAATCCTGGATGCACACCTGTGCTTTAGACCCCAAATCAAATGTGCCAGTTCTGACTCCTTGAACATTTTTGTTTGTCACCTGCCCCCCACAGTTTATGGCATTTTGGACCTTGGTCCTCCTGCACTGTTTTTTCTTTGCCTCTGGCCCTGGCCCTGTCCTCCTGGGACTCAGTGTCCTCCATCAGTGTCCCAGCCAGCCTAACCAGACCCTCTGCTGTGAGGTGCCTGGGAGGGGGTGGAATTCCCAATATGGCACCATCATTTTGCCAAATAATGACATTCCTATAAATACTCCTTTGGGCCACTGTGCAAAGTAGACCATTTTATAGAGTATTGCAGACATTTTGCTACATATTTTTTATTAGAACTCACTTGCAATTATTCATCAAAGCAATTTTTAAACGCACACACACGCAGGCGGGGAGTAAAATGTCTCAGGAAGGAAAGAGATACGCCAGAACACTCATTCTGAAAGCCGTTAGTTTGACTGCTAGACCTTAACATGCTTCCTGCCTGCAATCAGTCCTGCTGGCGGAACTGGGACCGAGATTCTTCAAGGATGTGGGAGCACGGGACCAGAGGGACTCATTTGCTGGGGCTGAGTGCCAAGTGAGGATTCCGCTTCTTAAACCTACTTTCCAGTGCTTTCTTTCTCCCCACTCTCAGGCTCCTGGGAGGAACTGTCTTAATTCACTGCGTCTGCCATTCTCTCCACATCACAGGAAACACTGTGCTGAAGTTTACAGATGTCTCCTATGACTTCCTAACTGCAGTACTGAATGTGTTTTAAGTCTTTTTTAATTGAAAGAGAATAACAGTTGAACGTGTTATTTAAGGATGTAAATGTATATAGAGAACAACAACAATAAAAAACCAGTAACAGCACCCCTCTGCAAGCTCCAGCCCCAATCCTCACCCTCCTCAACCAGGACAGCCCCTGTCGGCTGCCTCACGAGCACCTGTCTGGCATGGTCTCATGTGTGGACAGGCTGGGCGTGCTCAGTTTTAATTCTGGTAGATGCTGCTCACTTACTCTCCAAAGAACTTTGTCTATTTATGCAACCAACAGTATGTGAGTGTTTATTTTCATACTTGAGAGTCCTGTATGAGATCAGTCTTCAATTTGTTTTGTCAACCTGAAGAAAAAAAAAACATATTTCCTTATAGCTCTTGGATGCATTTCTTTGATTACCATAGAGATTGATCATTCTTTTGTATGTTTATTTGATACTTTTGTTTCTCTTGATTTCCGAGAGAGAGAGATATGTTACTTATCTGTCATTCTGATTGTGAATTTGTCTTTTACTTCTTGGACTTTCGATACATTTTTGCTTTATGTATTTTCAGACTGTGTTGTGAAGTGCACATGCTCGTGACTCTTTAATTACCCTAAGTCGTACATTTTACCAGCAAGAAAGCATTCATTCCTCTGACCCTGGATCCGTCCATGTCTCCTGGAAAACCACCCTAGTTGTCTTATTGATCTTCTTGCTTCCTTTGCTTCCTCTTTTCAAAAGTTCTTCCTTGGTGCCTTCAGAGTATCTTCCCAAATGTTGATTTGGTTGTAGCTGGATATTAGTGCAAGGATTAGTGGATGAATGGTATGGGGTCTAAAAGAATGCTGATGGAAACCCTGAATCCCAGTCCTCACAATTTCAATTTGTGGTCCACTGTTCTTTGGGATAGGCAGAGCTGCCCTCATACTTGACATATTCATTGGTGATTTCTGGAGGGGCACCCCAAGTTATGTAGGTTTGCCTTCAAGTGGTGGGGCTGGCTTCGGGTGAGGCCTCCTAATGCCTGAGGCTACTGGAAAATTGAGAAATCAAATCTGGCAAGTTGCCTGCTACTTTGACAGGTCTCACCAACCCTTGAGGAGTCCATCAGCTCCTCCTACATTTAATTTCAGGGGTCAGCCCCATTCCATTTGGTGCTTGCCTACAAGATAAAATGCCTTGTCCATAGTTCTGATGATTTGAACTAAAAAACATTATTTTCTGCCAATAAGGCAGTGAGCTGTAAGGTTATGTGAATAAGGAAGTACTTTTGATGGCGGTTTTTGCTCAGGATGTGGTAGGGAGGACCTGTCAAAGATCCACTCTGAGAACGAGGGGGTGGGCCAGGCCTTTGGGACCTAGGAGAGGACTGCAGTATCAGAGCTAATCACAGGCACCATTGGAGGGCGTCTCTGCATTGCCCAAATTGCCCAGTGCCAAGTGGGGCAGAATGTCTGGGGCCAAGTGAGGAGCAGATGAACAGACATGGTGAGGAGCTAGGGTTTAGATCCCGCAGTCTGACATGAGTGTGCTCCTTGGGCAGAGAATGTTTACACCCATGTCATTTTTGAGAGCCTGGATCTCTGCTTCTGAGGTTGCATTTTGGCCTGACTGCTGATCTTTGATTTAGACACATGCCATGTGTTCTCTTGTTACTTCCCTGCTCAGTAATCCTTGACATTGTGGCTTCACATTGCTGGAGGATCGAGTCTGAATTTCACAAACTGCCTTCAGAGTACCTGTTTCGGTCGTGCCCCGAAACATCTATTTCTGTTTCTTGGTGGCACACCATACATTTTCTCTCCTCTGTTTTTGCACATGCCATTCATTTCTTTTTGCTTAGAGCGTTTCTCTCCTTCTTCCCCCTCTCTCTTTACAGGCCCTCACCTGGACATTACATACTCATGCCTCATGACCCAGATCGAGTTTTATCTCCTCTGTGAAACCCTCATGGGGTGGGCCCCATCTACCTCCTTGCAGGGAGGAAATAAGCTCCCACAGTATCCTGAGCAAACCTCCCTTGTGACATTTCTCATTCTGCAATCATCATTATGATTTACCTATCTTTTATTCCTTATAGAGCTGTGAGCTTTTCCAGGGTAACAGTGATGATGTAAAAATTTTCTTTATCTTCAACACTTTGCTGGTCCATGTTGTTCTTCAACGTGTGCAAATGTCACACTTAAACTAATGTTTCCGGGCAATATATCAGGTGACACACCTGTCCTTTGGTGTGTTAAAAGAAAAGGAACAGGTTTTTTAATGTACACAAGATCCACATTAAAGTTGAGGGATAGGTACTTCTTTCCATCTTTCATAAGCATTGAGGCATATTTGTACTGCTTGGTTTTCTAGGGGTGTTCTCTCTCTTGGCTCTTGCTAGTAGGACAAAACATATTTGGAATTAGATGAAGTCGCTATCCTCAGCAAGCTGAGCTGCTTCTCCAGTGCTCTGATGTGGCATCCTCAAAGCCGGCACAGGAGGTACCCTGGGAGGGGACTCCCATCTCCCTGTGCTGGCAGGCTCTTCATGAAGTCACTGGAGTTCTAGACTTCTATGCTCCGAACAATGCCTTTAAGCCACAAATGACTGGAATTTTTTTCTATGCTATTTATTAATGTACTTACAAATATTTATTGAACACTCTCATGCGCTGGGACTATATCAGCCAAAAAGATGTGGTCCTTGACTCCGTGAAGCCTACAGGCTAGGGATGGGAAGGGTAAGTGTTGGGCCGAAGGCCTCATGGGAAGAGTTGTTATAACCACCGTGCTTCATGTGTCCATACCATTCTGTACCAGCCTAGATGTAAGGAGTTGCATCAACTGGACAGCTCTAAGTCAGCAGAGATCTTACCTGTGGGACTTCAGAAAGGGAGGCTTTACCTGAAGGAAGGTTTTATTAACATATGTCTGGGGGATGGTGTAAGTGGCAGGGAGGATTCTGTAGGACATTAAAAAAACAATGGAAATGGGATTTAAAGAGGAGCAGAGTTTCTCTTCATGCCATTGTATCCCACAGTGTAGGTATGTTCTACAGTTAGGAATCAGTCACAGAACTTTAGGATGGTTTGTAAATGGGAATTAATGAATGAGACTGGATGCCTGGTAAGCTCAGTGGGTTGGTTTAGATCTTTTATAAAATGTCCGGGCTTGGGCTTGCATCCTGCTTAGTATTATCATTGTGAACGACAGTTCCCATGACCTTCAGAAATAGGCATAAAGCCAGGGCTAAGTCGGTTTTTAAAGAAAATTATGGTCACTTTATGTTTGAGTTTCTCATGCCCTTTCAAAGCTACATGTTTGACTAACAGGGAAAGCCTCCAATTGGGAGTGATTGGTTTTATGTTTATATTATAAAACTGTCACAGAACAGCTTCCGGGTAGAGAAAAAAAGTTGGAGGTCCATTTCAGTGGTAAGTGTGTTTGTTTTCTGGAGTGGGTAGCATGAGGTCAGAGCACCTGTTCCAGTCATGCCCCGAACCCTCTACTTCTGCTTCTCGGCACGCCGCACGTTTTTGTCCATGTCGCCCTTCCTCCGCACCTGTGTTGGGGAAGGCAGAGGAGCGATTTCAGTTGTGACTCAGAACTCCATTTCCGATCGGGGCCACAGAGCGCACGTTGTGGGGTGCCCTGGGGTGTCTCACACTCAGGCCGACGGACCTCTCGCCCGTGAGAAGTCCAAGAACTTGTGGTCAAACATGGCGGTTTTCTTTAACTTTGCAGTGTGGTTCTGTCATCCATGTGTTCATCCAAACTGCTATGCTTTTCTGTGTTGTGTTTGCTCACTATGAAAAATGAAAAGAGCAGACGTTTGAAGAAGTAAGAAAAAAGTGTCATCATCTAGAGGTAAAATGACATTTCATTATTGTTTTAATTTGAAATTATTTTATTATTAGTGAGGATCCACCTATTTTCATGTCTGTTATTTGTTTCTTTTCTTCTCTGAACTGGGTGTTCATGTTTTTGTTTACCTAATTGTGTTCTTTGGGTGCTCATTATCTTTTACTCTTTCATACTTGCTGCAAAATATCTTTGCAGTTTGCTGTTTTAATTTTTTTTATTTTTGTTATCAGAGGCTTGCAATTACTATCCAACTGTTGAAGTTTCTCCAATACCCAGAGTATTATGAATATTCACTTACATTTTTTTATTTTACTTACATTTGATGTTCTAACCTACCTAGAATTTATTTTTTAATTTTTAAAAGATATTTATTTATTTATTTATTTATTTATTTATTTATTTATTTATTTATTTTAGAGAAAGGAAAAGGAAGGGAGAAAGAAAGGGAAAGAAACATCGATGTGAGAGAGAAAGATCGTTTGGTTGCCTCTTGCATGTGCCCCATCCAGGGACTGAACCTGCAACGCAGGCATGTGCCCTGACTGGGTATCCAACCAGTAGCCTTTTGCTTTGAGGAGCAACGCCCAACCAACTGAGCCACAATGGTCAGGGCTAGAATTTATTTTGAAGTGTGTTTGGAGGAGGAGCCTCTATTTATTTTACCCAAGAGAGAGACTCTGGTTCCAACATGATTTACGGAGTGATTTCCTTACTCCTTGGCTCGTAGCACCTTCTTGGCATAAAGTCTCTAGGACCAGGTCTGTTTCTGCTTTCCTGGTTCGGTTTCACTTTTCAGTCAGCTTGTTCTTGATTAAATTACATTAGCTTAGATTGGATTTTAAAATCATTTATGTCTCTAGGTTTTCTTAAACCCCTTTCCCTTCAATAGTTTTGTCATTCTTACCTGTTTATTTTTTCAGGTCAACGTCAAAATCACTACTCAAGTGCTAAAAATGTTTTTAAAATAGAGATACTTTAAAAGTAACATTTATAGTATTTTTAAGTTATGAAGGTAGTGCGTGTTTGGTGTAGAACCTGGAGACTACAGTGAAATACGAATGAATAAACAGAAGCTATCAGACCTGGCTAGTGTGTCTCAGTGGATTGAGCACCAGCCTGTGAATCTTGGGTTGCCAGTTCAATTCCCAGTCAGGGCACATGCCTGGGTTGCAGGCCAGGTCCCCAGTAGGGGATACATGAGAGGTAACTACACATTGATGTTTCTCTTTCATTCTCCCTCCCTTCCCCTCTATCTAAAAATATATAAATAAAAAATACTAAACAGAAGCCATCCAAACTCCCTCTGTTCAGATCCTCCTTGATAAGTCATTTCTTTTTCCAGAGACTAAAACAAAGGGCCTTGGAGTCGGGCGCATGTGAATTTAAAGTCCAGCTCTGCCTACCACTTTGGGCACGTGGCTCTGAGTCTCACTTTTCTTTACTGCAGAATGGGGGTGCCTGCGTTGCTGGCTCACTGTGAACAGTAATGAGATCATGAATGCACTGTCAAGCTCTTGGCCTAGTGAGCTGCTGCAGGGGCTGGGCGCCCGCATGCATGCGCAGCCTGCAGGGGTCATCTTCCCACCCGTCATCTTCTACTGCTCATCTGGGACTGGAGTGCCAGTCCAGTGGTTCTCAGGTTGCAGCCGGGGGCACAAGAAGCACTCCTGAGGCTCCTGCTTAGCTCTGGCACAAGCGCTTCACCTTGTTCTACCGGTCAAAGCATGTTATGTGGCTGAGCCCAGATCCAAGGTATGGGGAAGCAGACTTAGCCTCTTTAGCAAGAAAAACTTCGAAGTCGTGGCAAAGGATGTGCATACATGAAGGGCAAGGATTGGGAATTAATGTATTTGCCAGAGAATAAGCAGAGTCTTCTGAATCACACCAGCTGTTCAGGGAGGGAGAAGGCACTTTCAGTTTCAGTGAGAGAGCCAGGGTCAGGTTAGGACCAAACTGGGCCTGGAGGGGCTGGTGTGTGGGATTTGACTTGGGGGGGGGTGTGCAGGGAGCTTGCCTTGGGGAAGTGGGTGGAGGTAAAAATAATAAAAGTAATAATAATAATACCAAGGAAAAACCAGTGGCCCAGATGTGGGAATAAACAGAAGTGTTTTCAGGGTCAGTGTCAGTTAAAAAAGATGGGCTTGACTGGCCAATTTGGCTGGGACATTAAAAGGAAAAATAGCTAGTTCAGTATATGCTTCTCATTGCTGTGCTGAAGTTACAGGATAACAACAACCTTTAGAACAAACCAGAGCTCTGTGCGGGGCAGGGGGTGGGGGAGGAGAGACTGGCTGAGAACAGAGTGTTCGTGGCCTTCAATTTCTATGAAGAATCCTGTTGACCAAATATTGGATCTGCTGGGCCTTGGAATACAGTTATTTATTATTTCCAATTGGCATCATTTCCTAATGTATTTTCATCCCTCCAGCAGTGGTCAGAGCTGTCCCCTCTCATTCTACTCACCTTTGAAAAGTTATAGGATAAACACTGTGTATGAATACCTTAGGTGGCATTTCCAGTGCCTTAAGTGTGGTGAGGATTTCTTAGCTTTGCCCTGAAACTGTCTGCATTAATTTGCCCTTAATTGTTTTCAAAAATTCTGTTCCGGAGCCTTGCTTAATAAAACTCTGGGATTTTCTTTTCTTTTTGTGTTCTCATCTGTTGAATACAGAAAGATTAGCTACCTCATACCTGGACAGATTCATCTCAGCTGAGCCTCTGAAGGCTGCCCCTGTCCCAGCCCCAAATGTATGCACAGAGAAGGGAACTGTGCTCAGAACTGAAGGTTAAAGAAGGTGAACCAACCCCTAGCACGTAAAACAACAACAACAACAACAACAACAACAACAAAGCCAACAAAAAAGATAGAGAGAGAGACAGGGGAGGTTTCTGCCCATGTCATCACCTCCTACTACACCTTGAAACGGTGTGCATAGCTGCCACCTGGCCAAGGAGAGTGGAGTCTCATGGATTTTCTGGCTAATGACAATTGCCTTGTCCTTGGGAAAGCAACTCTTTTCAACTCAGAGAAAGCAATTTCCTAAGAGGCCATGGAGCCAGCAGGTAATCAGTCCAAAAAAGCAAGAATGGCATGGGGAATAGTCCAAAATAAATGTTTATAGGAGCCAGACTGGCAAGGGGGACACAGAGCTTTGTGGACCCTACATTACTTGAAAACAGGGTGTGGCCACTGGGCTTTGACCAGGGGCTGCAGACTGACTGTGCTCTGAGCCTCGTGGCCTGCGTTTACCCCCTCCGACTGTGCTCCCATGAGAAACCCATGGAAGGTATGAATTCTTGCCCCACAAAAAATCAGATATGCCTGTATCTACAACATCTTGTACTTAATGTCTTAGGGTTTTCCTGGGGCTCTGTGGACCCCAGGATAAGAACCCATGCGATGCACAAAGCCTGCTGAGTCTTGATTCGTGAAAATGGCCCCAGGGCCCTGGCCAGGTAGCTCAGTTGGTTAGAGCACCATCGTGATTCGCCAAGGTTGCAGGTGAGATCCCCAGTCAGGGCACGTGCAAGAATCAACCCATGGATGCGTAAATAAGTGGAACAAAAATTGATGCTTCTTTTTCTCTCTCTCTCTCCCCCTTGCCTCCTTCTCTTCCCCTTTTCCTCTCTCTCTCTAAAATCAATAAATAAAAAATAAAAAAGAAATTTAAAAATGGCCCCAGTGCCACTGATGGGCAGGCAGAACACACAGGGACTTGAATGCCAGAACAGGCGGTGTGTCCCAGAGACTGCTCTCTGTGGGAACCCAGCTAATGAGGTGTGCTGCTCCTTCAGTAGGAGGAAATTAAACCACTCAGCAAGGTATGCATTTTCCCTAATAATGAGAGCTCTAAAAGAAGGTCCTTGTACATCTCATGTATGCAGTCCCACATCTTGTTTTGCAAGGCTTGCTGTTGCTAAAAATGATACCACTCTTTCCTAGGATTGTGGGGAAGGCTTGATGAGGAGAGAAGAGACAAAAAGGAGTATCGGCCTGGTTAATGCACTTGACCCAAGCAACTTTCAGAATTTGAGGCCTGATTAGTAAATCCAGAGAGACAGCAGGCAGTTGTGCTCAGATGGTGTCATGTAAGTGTTGAGGTGCCATCATGGATGTTATGATTTCGGGAGGAGATAAGTGATGCCTTTGATCCCAAGGAGAGCAGAGGGAATAAGTAGAGAAGGCAGGAGGGTTTTCATTCGTTCATTCAGTAACTTTTTGCATGCCAAGTATTGTGCTGGGGAAAGAAAACCAAGAAGACCCACTTAGCTGCCCTGTAGTGGGAGAGAACAGAGCGAAGAGTGCCAGGATGACTGTGTGCAGAAGGAGAGGGAGCAACAAAAGAGAGGGGCTGACCTCCTGCTTGGCCTCTGGGAAGGTGCCTGGAGCTGGGGCTGGAGGGAAGAGGGTGTGTTAGGCAGAAGAAAGGACACATCAGGCAAAGAGAAAAGTGTGTGTGCCTTGAGAGCCAGCATCCCCAGTCCTGGGAAATACGAGCAGTGTACAGCAGCCGGAGGACAGCCGTGCGAGAGAGGAAGCTGGAGAGAGAAGCTGGGGCTTACCTTCGGCACCAGGCAAAGGAATCTGAGCCAAATTCTAAAAGCTCTGGAAAGGCAATGAGATAGTGTGAGAAGAGATAGTGTGAGGAGTGCTGTGATCACATCTGCATTTTCGAAAGCTCTCTCTGTGGCAGCCATGTGGTGGTTAGAATGGGGTTTGGCTGCAGAGGGGCAGGTTGAAGGCAAGGGACCAGTTATGCATTTTGGTGTCATGCAGGAGGGAATTGATGAGCAGCGGAGCTAAGGCAGTAGAGACTGTATAGTGGGGAAGGGATGAGTGTCATAAGGAATCCTAATGGTGGCAGAATCTCCAGGATTTGGTGAACTATTGGATATGTTGACTGGGTCATGATTTTAACTTGACTCCCGAAGAGAAAGAGGGTTGCTCTCTTGAATAAAAACAGGAAGGTAAAGAGGGAGCAGATGTCAGGTGCAAGGCATAGGAGACATCCAAGTGTCCAGGAGGGAGCGGAGGCTTGAATAAAGGTCCAGGCTAGACATGCAGGTTTGGAAGTTGCCAGTGTAATGACTGGGGCCATGAACTTGGATGGGGTCACCCAGGAAGGGTTAATAAAGTGAACGCCAATCTCATCTAGAAAATACCTTTACTGAAACATCTAGAATAATATTTGGCAGAATAGCTGGGTATTGTGGCCTGGCCACATTGTCACATGAAATTAGGCTTCATAGGCAGTTAGATTTGCATGGTAACCTGACCCATCCCCCAGCCCCATGTCCACAGTGAATAAGAGGGAGGAATGAGGAGTTTGTCTCCTTGTTTTTGGCGGTGGTGTGCCATGGAAGGCATGTGGGATATTCTGATGGTTTGTGTCTGCCAGCAGGCATTCATCATGTTCATGGGCATTGCCAGGCTCAAGAGTGTTGGCACTTTTAAAACAGGGCTTCCAAGGAGGAGTCCCATTTCTTTCCTTTATTGGTCATAATCTATGGCTTGGTGTCACTTGGACTGGCATGCACCAGCTGTGGCTGTGGTTAAGCTCATGGCTACTTGTAACTCAGGCAGCAGCCAAAAGATTACTACTGCCCACCTTTGCCTTTCCTCTCTGATGGTCTCCACCTGGCCACTGGATGCCAGCATTGGAGAAATGAATTCCATCCCCAAGTGGCTGGGCCACACTGTCTTCTTGGGTATAGAGCCCTTTTGCCTCTCAGTTTGAGAATACGGTCTTTGGGTATGCATGATACTGACTAGTGAGGGTGCAGCCAGACTAAGGAAGAGTGTGGCCGTGGAGGCTGGGAACAGGTGTGCCAATTCTGGAAGTGCAGGGGAGGTGGCACCGAGGTGCAGCCCAACAGCACTGTGAGGTACAGTGCTTTTGTAGATAAAGCACATTCAGAAGTAACAAGATAGATACTCAAGGATAGATACTTCTCTGTTTGGAAGTGGATTTGATGTTGTATGGATGTGATGATGATGGTGGGGCCCTCACGGAAGTCCTCGCCTCCCACGTTTGCCTGCAGCAGTGTGAGGAGTGACTGTGAAGCTGTGTCGCACCCCACCCCCAGTCCTCCATGGTGATCTGGAGTTTCCTCATTAGAGCTTGGCTGCTCTCGGAGTGGCAAGGTGGTGTTTTACTTACTTTTTTCAATTCCGTGAACTTTCCTCCTTCTCATTTCCGTTCATGTGGCCTTTTGGCGCCCAGCAAGAGGCCTGGCACTGAGAGTGCAGACTGCCATTAGCTGTAGAACTTTTACTCGTGGATCTTTATGACCTTATGCCTGTCTTAGAAGCAGTTTGAAAATGAAGATCAGCCTCGTAGGACTTTGTGGAGTTTGATGTGAGTCTGTGGTCCCGACATCTGGCTCTCTACCATCTCTAAACAAACTTAGGTTTCTTCAGGAAGGCCCTGGAAAAGAAAATAAGGGGACCCTAGGGCCTCTGTATGCTCAAAGGAGCTCTAGTTGCCCACCCCTCCCTCTGTTCTTGGCTGTGGAAGTTTGACCCATTGATCCATCTTTCAAGTCCAACTCACAGCTCATCTTCCCTGCCCTCCTGGTCATCCATCATGGCTGGTGGAGGTACAGCCATTGGGCACTTAGCATTTACTGCATTGCATTACAAACAGGCTTGTCAGAGTACTGGATGTGTTTCAGCTGTCAGAACTGAAGACTCTTAGTTACTGACAGGAGATTAGAGCTTGGGTGGTGCTTGGTAATTGGTTCCTTCATTAGGGTGGGGCATCATTGCACCTGGGAGCCAAAGCTGAGGCAAACATCCAGGAATACCCTACAGATTGGCCTCACAGTGATGGGCCATGTGAGCCAAGTGCTGTGGAGAAACCAGGAAAGCCCTCACTTTAGATGGGACCTGAGGAACTGATGGCCAGGAAGGGGAACAGAAACAGAACTGGAGCCTGAGAGGCCTGTGCACTTGCTGGGAACCATCCTCACCCAGCCATCCAGAGTACACACTCAGGTACATCGTCCACACCCAGCCCCTGTAGGTCCTAGAGCTCTCTGGCCCTGGGTTCCTTCAGTTAAGCTTCTGACAACTCCCTGGGGGCACCACCTGAGCTTGCATCCTGCCCAGATTCACAGCCAGAATACCAGGATCTTTGCCCATGTTCCCACTGGTTTTATTAATCCTGGTTTTTGAGGGGCTGGCTTCTGCTCACCCACATCCCACTTGAAGGGAACTCTACTGGTCTGTATGCTGCCAGCCCCCATCAGGTCATTGGCATGGTGCAACTGTCCATGGAGGGCTGTCTCTGCTGCCTCATCAGGACTCTTAGGACAGAGATAAGGGATCTGAGGCTTAGACTGAACAGCTTCACCAAGGTCCCGCAGCTAAGAAGAGGTGGGGCTAGAAATTGTGCGGTCAGTTGTCTGCTGCAGTTACTACACTTTGCCCTGGTCTGGCAGGAGCATTTGGAAGAGTCTAAACATCAGATGATGAAGTTCACATTCAGGCTTTCTTGTTGCAGACTTGCTGTGTGGCTTAGGGTTAAGTGACTTCACTCTCTGTGCCCCAGTTTCCTCATCTGTGAACTGGGGATGATAATGCTGCCTACTCATCAGGTTGCTGCGAGGATTAAATGAGACAGTACTGGATATGGAAGCTCCCAGCAGTTTAAGGCATAAGCTACTGTGTATGTGTTGGTTATTACCGTCATCATCACTATCTGTAACCCTGGACCACATTGCATCTAGATGCCTTTTTACAACAATGGGGATGTTTGGGGTCATCTTTTTTTCCAATTGGCAAACTGGGTCACAGTGTGTCTTGATACCTCTTATCTGTACCACGATGGATCATATAAGTTGTTTCCTTAAAAGGTGGTCATGGACAGTGGTCCACTTATGAGAAGGTGTGGCCAACTCTTTTGGCTTTGATTTCTTCCCTGCTGGAGGCTTCAGCCCTTGACCTTCCTTCACTTCAACTGTGATTCTCTCTGGTGGGTTCCCAATGGTGGTCGGATCTCCTGACTTCCTCCTCTTGCCTACCATCAGTGAGGTAAGGTGTGAGCACTTTTGGTACTAAGTGAAGTCAATGTCAAGGGCTTTGGGGTGATGGGGAATAAGAAGGGGAAACAGGTATCACCTGAAAGGAATTGCTGAGTTCAAGGAAGCATCTCAGGCATATGGACAGCTGGACAGACAGTCAGATGGACAGATGTAAGGTGTCTAAGAGACCTTACTTGGTTGGTTGATTGCTTTCTTTTCTCTGTGAAAACAGCTTTGCAAGAATCTGTGCCCTGTGAGCCCTTTGAGGAGAGGAGTCTGTTCCTGAATTTCTTTGTAGCCCCTTCCTCCTGGCGCACCGACTGACGTTGATCCAGGCCATCTTTTTTCAGACAGAGGATTGTTTAATGCTCACTGACTACTTACTGAAAGGAATTTGTGGTTCCTGGGACCCAGATCCAAGTCTGCTTTGCTAGAGGAAGTGCACACCATGCACACACACATGTGCACGTGCACATACACTGCTATAGATTCTGAGGTATTTTGTCATTTCTGTGGTGTGCCATCCTCTCCTCACTCTCTTCATGTCTTTCAGTCTGGGGTCTGTCCTTTTATCCTCATACCCTCCCAGAGTACTCTTACTTACCTGAATTCTGTAGTAGGAAACATGGCCGATTCTACATGTTGCATTATGTAGAGACAGGGCTGGAAGGCAAGCTGAACTGAATTCTCCTTACCCAGGCCTGCCTGCCTGGACTGTCTGGCACTGGCCACTCCTGGGTCCACCCACAGAGCACCATGTGCAGCTCTGGGGCCCTGGGCACTGAGCACCTTCCATTCCCTCAGTTCTGCAGGAACTTGGGAATGAGGGGAGGGGCTTCTGGCATGTAAGCCCCGGTCTGCAGGGAGTGGGGTACCCAGATATGTGTGTTTGCATATACTGTCTTGAGGGTCATCAGCCACAGTGACAGTTGTTTCAGCACCAACTCCTAGGTGCAAGAGCCCTATCTATTTGTTCTCTTCCTCTGTGCAGTCCCTGGTATTTCTGTGGCTTGGGAGCCTCTCTCTCTCTTTGCACCATCCACCCTTAAACTCCCTCTCTGCACTCCTCTGCTGCTCTTTTGGCCATTGGGCATTTGAATAGAAGTAACGGTGTGCCTATCAGTGCCCACTCCTACTGAAGGTGCTTAAAACTTTAGTTGTCCATCTCTCCAGTGTATTCCATGCATCTTCTATGCACCTGGCAATAAGCCAGTTAAAGTTTGTTTTTTTAAGGCAGAGCTACCATCCTGGAGTTTAAGGACCAACAAAAATAATGCTGATTTTCATAATAATGACTATATTGTATTTTCTGCCTATGGCGAGACCCTGAGGATGTCAGGCACAGGAGAGGTGAATCGTAAGCTGGCCAAGGTTAGAGACCTGGGTGCTGTTGGGGAAGAGAGTCCTGGGAGGGTTCTGCAGGAAGGGCCTAGGCTGAGCGAAAACTCTGGAAGCCTGGCCAATGGTGTTGGAGAATATACAAAAGGGAACAGAGGAGCTGGAACGGAGGGTGGAGGGGCCAACCAGGCAGACCACGTCTTTCCATTAGTTGTGACGCAGCATTTTCACAGGGCTCCCGAAGTCCAGTCTCACTTGATCTTTACAAGAACCCTAGCCAGGCACCCAGAGCTATAGGTATGGTGAGGGGTATTTTTTTTTGACAGTTTTAGAGTGAAAAAACATGAGCGGTGTGCCCAAGGTAACATGTCCAATGGGTGGCAGAGCACTTCTTACTTCTGAAATTCCCCTACAATTTACTGAATAGCCTCCTGGACTCTTGAAGAGGCCAAATCAGCCCCTCTCCTCCCTGTTCCCCTGAGGCTCCCATGTTTCCATTTCACCAGGGGGAACTGTTTTCTCTGGCCAAGAGGCTTGACTCATGACAGGCTTGATGGCAGCACCAACCCAATGCCTGTGGTTGGAGAAGTCGGTGCAGCTACAGTGCAGTCTGGCTGTTTGCTTCTTCGTTTCATGGACCAGAAACTGTTAACAACAAAGGACCAAAGAAACCAGCCCTGGGAGTGCATGCTCAGAGTAGGTGGATGTGGAAGGTGTGTGTGCTCACGTGGACGGGCCGATGAGTAATGGGCTGAGAAGGAGCAGCTGCCAGCCTGCCAGGCTCCGGATGGCTGCCAGCGCCCCACTGAGGGGGCTCTGAGGGATCTTCTGGAGTGCCCTCCTCTCTCGGATCACCACGCAGTAAATGAGATCATTCCCGCTGACTGCCCAGGAGCCCGTCAATAACCATTCTAATCTCCCTGGTTGCCCCAGAAGTGAATTTACAGCGATGTGGTAAAAATGAGGCTGCATGATCAATGGATCCCTGGACGGTCTCTTCCTGGAGACACAAATGTATACTGTAACAAAACTTTATTTTCTTCAGAAAATTGCCTACATGATTAATATGGGCCGACACAGGCCAAGCTGTTAAGCATAAAAAGCAGCCGTATTTCTTGCTCCTTCTCCAGTGCTGCTTCGCTCACTCCGTTCCTTCTTCTTGTTGCCTTTGTTTTGCTCTCTCGCACGTTGCGATCTACATTGCGCAGGATCTTGCAAGGGAAGGGGGTGCACGCAAATGTGCTGGCTCTGGCTTCCAGTCCACTCTGCTTCCACTTGGTATTGCCAGTGTGGCTCAGGCTAAGCATAAAGCCAAATGCCTGGTGTTCCTTGGACAGTGTGTGCTCCCATGACCGAGCCACGCAGAGCATGTTCTTTGGGTGTTCTACCATCTCTGATGTGACCAGCTCTCTGTGTCTCAGTCCACCTGGTGAAAAGGATTCTCCCCTTTCACCTCTGTGTTTGGGGATGGGGGCGTTACCGGGTCTTAGAAGGGAGGACCTCTCAGGCAGGTGGTGTCATCTCCCACGACCAGGGAGGTTCTAGGAACACTGGCAGGAAGAGTTGAGGTGTGTCAGGCAGCACATTCCTACACAGGCAGAGGATCCACTTCCTTGATGATGATTATTTGCATGTGCGTTTTATGTCTCATAGAATGTAAGCTCCATGAGGGCAGGGATCTCCGGTAGATGTCTTAGTACGTGTTCTCCCAGAAAAAGACCCTGAGACAAAGATTTGAGTGCATTAATTTATTTGGAAGGTAGAGAGGGGAGTGGGAAGGAGGACTGGGAAGGGAAAGCATCTCCTAAAGGCAATGTCATGCAGATTGTTACTGTGGGCGACAGGAGCTTTATCCTGGGGCAACCCTGGGAGCCCACCCCTTAGAGTCCACCTGCTCAAGGGCTGAGGGAGCCGGGGTGTTTATGCATCAACCCCTAGCAGTCTTTGGATGAGAGCCGATGGGGGAGGGGAACTACTTAGGCAGCATCAAAACAAGGGAGCTCCAGACAAGGAAATGCAGAGGCCTTGAGTCTACAGTTGGGCAGGGGGGCACTGACTGGACCAGGGGGAACCTGTGGGCACAGCAGCCTGTGACACAGAAGGTGTGGGCCCAAGACTGATGCTTCCCATTTTGTATGGGTGGTAAATTTGGGAGAAGTGGAGCTGGATTGCTTGACACTCTCCTCTTTAGGTTTTATTCTCAGTCCTTAATCAAGAGAGCTGTACAGGGCACAGTGACTCATGCCTTGGGAGGGTGTGTACAAGGATCATCAGGCTGACATGCTTACTGTGTCCAGCCACAGTCCTGTGTCTTCCTTCTTCCTCTGACCCCACTCCCCCTGCTCTCCTCCCCAGGTGTAAGGAGCTGAAGTACTCCAAGGAGCTGCCCCAGATATCCATCATATTTATCTTTGTGAATGAGGCCCTGTCGGTGATCCTGCGGTCAGTCCACAGCGCTGTCAACCACACGCCAACACATCTGCTGAAGGAGATCATCCTGGTGGATGACAACAGTGATGAAGGTATGGGGGTGGCCGACCAGCACAGGCTTCTCGGAGAGGAAGATGCAGACTCACAGTATCAGGAGGGGGAGATGCCACTTCATTCATTCCAACGTGAGCCCAGGTGTCCTGGTCTCCCGTCCCTGGGAGACGTTTTAGAGGAAGAAGTCTAGGCAAATAGTGGTTCATTGGGCCACAGGTCCTCCAGGGCTCTAAGGATAAGTGGCCAGTTATGTATCTAGAGTAATTTTCCCTCTTCCTATTACTAAAGGATATGACATCAAAGGGCTGAATTCACCCACACGCCCCATCCCAAACCTCATCTCTGTTGTCCTTTTCTGAGAGGCAAAAAGAAAAGTGAAATTCTGTCCTGTGACAGGAACGCTTGTCTTACCTCAGAATTCCCCTCTGGGCCACTGGGCCCACAATGACTGCAGATGGAAATGGCACTGTTTGCAGGCCACTTGGAATTTAGATATGTTAGGAATAATGGCTCAATTTAAAAATATAAAGCAAGTGAATACTGGACAGCAGTAGAAAAAATCCTTCGAGTTCCTGGGAGAGGAAGGCCTGTTGTCAAGGTGGGGAGGGGGTTGGCTTGGCTACCTGTGGCTTTGTATGGACTCCTAGCACACAGACTCCACCATGCTCACTGCAGGCAGAAACCCCAGAAGCTGGTGACAGGGAAGAAAGCCAGCCAGTGTGCATGCTTAAGGCCAAGGAGGCTTACCTCTGAGCAACGGCAGGGTTAAGGGGCAGGCTAACCCCCTCGCTCTCAGCATGCTGAGTACAGGATTACCCTGTGTGCTGCTGGTCAGGAGAGGCGAGGAGGTGGTGGGATGAACCACAGGTTCTGTTTGAAGCCTGATAGCCTCAGAGGCTCCAGGATGAACTTAGGACGTTTTATTGGCTCCAGAGCTGAAGACCCCAGTCCCTTCTGAACCAGCATTGCAGTTACCAGTGAAAGGCCTGTGTGCCTGGACTCGGCAATATGCCACTCAGGGCACTGCCCTCTCCAGGCCTCCAGGTTGGGAGAACAAACGGGTCACTTGCTGAATTTTTCACATTCCTATTTTTCTCCCTCGACCTCTGGCCATTTAATTATCTATAGATTCTTCTAAAACTAACATTGAGAGTGTTGTGAGAGGGAGGTTTCTTCAGTTCTCTAAGTCTTCTGGCGAAGTCTCTGTCCCTGGCTGGCTCACAGCACCCCTCTCTGCAGCCTGTTGCAGACCGCCTGCTACAGCAGCCCTTTCAGACCCCTGCAGGGGGTCCCTGCTGCTACCCCCCACCCCCACCCCTCATCTGCTGGCTGAGTCCCACTCATTCCCCAGATGTCCCATGCACGTTGCATCCTCAAAGCCTTTGCTGACACCCAGGCTCAGTGCCGTCTCAGCACCCTGTACCCCACTGTAGCGTGCAGTACCGCCATGGCTTGCACATTCGCACTCCGGGTTCTGGGCAGCACTTTGCTCCACAGGGCCTGGCTGGTAGCTGACCCTTGGTCAAGGGGCTGGTGGCAGAGTGGCTGGAGGTGCCACTCAGAAGAGCTGGCAGACCCAGAAAAGAGAGGGAACTGCGAACACTGGACTGAACTAGTGTGGGAACTCACTGCTGGTGGGGTTCCCGCTCCCAAGAAAATCTCCACTGACCCTAGCCAGAGAGGAAGGAATGGTCAGCCAAGCCAGCCTCAAGCAGAACACACACTTCTGAGAGCAGGGGTCTTAGCTTGGGTTCCCCTGCAGACACACCTTGAGACAGAGTTGAGTGCATTAGTTTATTTGGGAAGTGGAGAGGAGAGTGGGAACCTAGGACTGGGAAGGGAAGGCACCTCTCAAAGGGGGTGTCATATATATAGATTGCTCCTTTGGGTGACAGGAGCCTCATCCCAAGGGGACTCTGGGAGCCAATGTAAAACCCACCCCTCAGAGTCAAGGGCTGAGGGCACCTGGGTGTTTGTACACCTTTAACATCAGATGCTTTCACATGGGAACATTCTGGAACCCCACCCTGGAGGACATTCAGCTTCAGGAGGTCTGGGGTGGGCAGAGGGATTTGCATTTATCACAAACTCCTGGGTGATTCTCCTGGAGAAGGGACTGCATTTTGAGAACCACTGAGTTCAGTGCCATTTCAGTGGTTCACCCTTCAGGTTTAATGAAGTATTGAGTGGGTGAGAAAAAGCAGGAAGAGGAATTTGGTCCATTCTGACCATAAAGTTGATTCCCATTCATCCTTTCCTGTCCCCTAAATCCCCAGGGGACCAGGAGTGGGCTATATTAATGCTATTCCTGTCTTTTCTTTTTCCAGCTCTAGCTTCTCTATTTTTTTCCAAGCCAGAAGTGCCTTCTCTTTAATGGGAAGACAAATTTAACATATTTTTTCTTTATTGAGATTTTCCTTGTGACAAGTATTATTGGGTTTTGTAAATGTTCTGTATATACTTGAAAAGACCCTCACACTGTAATCATGGAAGTGAGTTCCTGCCAGACATCAATTATGTGTATTGAGATAGACTGAGTTTATCTTCTTAAGTCTTTGTGATAATGGTGTTTTAACATTACCTTGTACAATGACTGTTCCTTTCCATAATCTTAATAATGTTTGATTTATATATCTCTTTGGTTTCTTTGGCAACATAGATTTGTATCTGCATGGCTTCATTAGTAGTGGTGGTTGTTACCATTATGTAATGCTCCTTTTATCTTCAGAAAAATAACGTTTTTTCTTGTCTTGCATTTACTTTGTCTAGCATTAATATTTTTATCCTTGCTTACCTTCTGTTTTGAGTTATTAAAACATTTTTCCCCAGACTTACCATTTTTCTAATCTTAAAAGTAACGCATGTTCTTTGTAGGAAAATTTAAATGTATCTAAAAGCACATATTGGAAAAAAACAAATACTGTGAGACTAGCCAGAGGCAACTGCTCATTTGCCCATGTTCTCACCCTCTTTTAATGCACATTTTACGTACTTACGATCTTATGGTGAAAAGAAGTTAATGTTCTCATGTTCCCCCTGAACTGTGAAGTATGACATTTCCCTTTGTATTAAAAAAGCTCTGGGAACAGCAGATTAACGAGGGTGGAGTGGTGTATTCTCAGGCTGGAAAGACTGGCACAGGTGGGGAATGATAGCCCCTCCCACTTCCATATGTTATCACATCCATTCGAGATAAAAGGCTTTTTCAGAAAAGAAGAAAAAGATTGCTTCAGGGAATGTGTGAATGAAGCCAGGTGACTGCATCTGTGTGCACAGGCGAGTCAGGATCTTTCCCTTATTGTTTTTTTTTTAAGTAATTTGTGTTATTAAAGTTGAATATTGACATTGGCCGATGTTAAGCCCAAGTAAGGCATGATTCTTTGTACTCTTTTTAAATTAAGCTGAAACCACTCAGGCAAAATGTACAGTGATGCCTGCTTACCGAATCCAGTGGGTACCTCCCTGCTCCAGTCTGGCCACGTTGGATGTTGTGGGCAGCTCCTTTCCTGGCATTCTTCTCTTCCTGAGGCCTTGCACTACTCTGCTCTGATTCTCCTCTCGCCTTCCTCCTCCTTAGCTCCCTGCTTCCACTGGGATCTCAGCACCCATGATCCTCACCATTGGGACACTGGGTAGTTCCTCCACTGTGTATGTTCTGATGATTCTCCAGTCCCTCACTCCAGCCCAGAGCAACTCAGCCTCTCCTCTGAGCTCCCTACCCATGTCCTCCATCTGTGGCAGCTCTGGGCCCCTCTGGAAACCACTAGCTCACCTGGCCCAATGACTGACATACCATTTTACTCTCAGTGTCAGAATACTCTTTCTCGTCATTTATTTCCTGTCTCAGTGAAGAGCTTCACCTTCTCAGGTACCTCATCATCAAAGGCTGGAAGTCTTTTTATGCTCTTCCTCCTCCCTTTCCCAGCAGCATCTGGTTAGTTACTTTTTTTTAGTCCAAGTTTACTAAAAAAGTGAATACACTTAATTTTCCTAGAGCAATTTTAGGTTCACAGCAAATGGTTAGTTACTCTTGAGTGTGGTCCTACTTGGCCATGTCCCAGGCCATTGGTCTTTTTGTTCAGGCCCTTGGCATTTTTTGCCTTGAAATTTGTTAGAGGAGTTAAGAGTACACAGAATTATATGGATCGTTATTCTTGAAACACTCATAGCTTTTGTTTATTTTCCATTATTTTAATTAAGATATAGTTCACATAACATAAAATATACCATTTTAAAATGCACAGTTCAGTGGCTTTTATATATTCAAAATGTTTTGTAACTATTGCCACTATCTAATTCAAGAATATTTTCCCCCCAAAACCCTGAATGTTCTAGCAGCATCTCTCAGTTGCTAGAGCAACCATGAAAGTATTGTCTGTCTCTGTGCATTTGCCTATTCTGGACCTTTGATGTAAACGAAGTCCACAATATGTGGCCTTCTGTATATGGCTTCTTCCATTTAACAAAATGTTTTCTATGTTCATCCATGTTGTAGCATATATGAGTACTTCATTCTTTTTATGGTTAAATCATATTTTGTTGTATGGATATCACACATCTTGTTCATTCAGCAGTTGATGAATATTTGGGTTGTTCCCAGTTTTGGGCTGTGGGGAGTAATACTGCTATGGACATGCATATATGTGTTTTTATGTGGACATATATATTTTCAGTTTTCTTAGATATGTACCCAGGCATGAAATTGCTGGACCACATGATAATTCTATAGTTAATTTTTTGAATCCACAACCAGACTGTTTTTTATAGCACCTGAATCATTTTACATTCCTACCAGTAATGTATGAAGGTTTCAATTTCTCTGCATTCTCACCAACATTTGTTTTCCTTCTTTTTTAAGTCATAGCCAACCTACAGGATGGTATCTTGTGGATTTATTTGCCTTTCCCTAGCGACTAATTATTTTAAGCATCTTTTTATGTGTTTATTTGCTATTAGTCTGTCTTATTTAGAGAAATGTCTTTTCAAATCTTTTGCCCATTTCAAAAATGGCTTATTTGTCTTTTTATTTTTGAGTTGTAATTGTTCTTTACATGTTCTGGATGTGCACTTTTATTAAATATACTCTGTAAGTATTTTTTGCAAGTTTATCTGTAAATATTTTCTTCCATTCTGTGGGCTGTCTTTTCGCTTCCTTGATAGTGTCCTTTGATGCAAAAAGTTTTTAATTTTGATGAAGTTCAGTTTGTTTATTTTTTCCTTTGGGTGCTTGAACTAATGGTGTCATGTCTAAGAAAGTGTTGCCTAATCCAAGATCACAAAGATTTATACCTAATTTTTTCTTCTGAGAATTGTAACGTTTTAGCTCTTGCATGAAGGTCCTTATTGACTGTAAGTTAGTGTTTGTATGTAGTTTAAGTTAGGCTCAAAATTCACATTTTTCCATGAGGATATTCCATTGTTTCGGTATCACTTGTTGAAAAGATGATTCTTTCCCCATGGAATGGTCATGGCACCATTGTCAAAAATCAACTGACTGCCAATGTGAGGAGGGTTTATGTCTGGACTGTAATTCCTGTTTCATTGATCTAGGTGCCTATGCTTTTGCCAGCACCAAACTGTCTCGATAACTATTCCTTTGTAGTAAGTTTTAAAATCAGGAAGTGTGAGTCTTCCAACCTTGTTTTTCTTTTTCAAGATTGGTTTGTCTATCTCAGTCCTGTGTACTGACATATGAAATTTAGGACCAGCTTGTTAATTTCTGCAAAAAAAAGGCAGTTGTAATTTGGTTAGGGATTGCATCAAATATAAAGGTCAGTTTGTGGAGTATTGTCAACAACAATATAAATGCTTCCAATCCGTAAACATAGTGTGTCTTTCTGTTTACTTAGGCATGCCTTTATCTCTTTCAACATTGTTTTGTAGTTTTTAATATACAAATCTTTCGCTTCCTTGGTTAAATTTATTATTCAATATTTTATTACTTTTGATGCTATTTTAAGTAGACTATTTATTTTTGGACTGTTCATTGCTACTGTAGAGAAATGCAGCTGATTTTTGTGCATTGACCTTATATCCTTTTATTTTTCTAAACTTTTTTGTTAGCTCTAATAGTTTTGTGTGTGTGTGTGGATATTCTTTATAGCTTTCTATATATAATATCATCCCATCTTCAAATAGTGATAATCTTACTTTCCAATCTGGATGCTATTTATTTCTCCCTTTTTTCTTTTTGCTCAGCTCTCCTGGCTCCTTTATTTTTTTAACTGGACTTATTAATAAATGCTTCTTAACCTACCAGGTCAAGAACATGAATGTTGATATATGTGCTTTTCTAAGAGTTTATAAAAGCCTCTTCTGGAAAGACAGCTAAGTCATGAGACAGCTCAGGGAAACATAGGCTTATTCCAGTGGGGGCATCTGGCAGGGCTATTCTGTGAACCCGTTAGTTACTGGGTATAAGGCAAAAACCCAGGTAGGTGGAATGGCTGTTCTGTGATTTCTGCCTCTGACCTCCAGGAGGAGGTCAAAGTAGATAATATTTAAGGGATAAAATGAATATCCTCAACTGATCCAGGCAGCAGGCGTATAGAGAGAGCTCAAACTTAGCCTGTGTTCAGAACATCCAATTATTGAAGAGAATAGGACAATCCATCCTCATTCAGACATCATTCCATTCATCGGGACAGCAAAGATGACAAAGGTTCAGTGTCC